>LR756403.1:4161629-4209958 GCA_902729485.2 Mus minutoides | reverse complement strand
GAGACCTGGCTTTGGTGCAGACCAGAAAGGACCCGCTGTTCTTCCCTGGGCCTTTATCAATCTCCTGGCTGATGTCTCAAGTTTCAGGAGATTGGGCCGGAACAGAGGCTGTGTTCCCCTGCTCACCTGAGGTTTCAAGATAGCTTGGGGAGCCCCGAAAGAGCCTAGGAGAGTGCACAGCACCTGTGGCCCGAGACCTGAGCTGGTGCTGGGTGGGCCTGACCAGACCGGAAGGGAGGGGCTGTTCTGCCCTGGGCCACTTCAATCTCCTGGCTGGTGTCTCAGGTTCCACAAGATTGGGCTAGAACAGAGGCTGTGTCACCCTGCTCACTTGAGGTCCCCAGATAGCTTGGAGGGTCCTGAAAGAGCCTAAGAGAGTGCACAGCGCCTGAGGCCCGGGCCCTGAGCTCCTGATGTGATCTTAAAGTCCTGGGAGTTGCTGGGCTCATTGGAAAGATGATGGGGTGGAGGGTGCTCTGGCTGGGAGAGGCCCAGCCTCCGGTGGGGTGGAGTTCTCGGATCCTGCCCCTGTGGGCAACTTCTGACCCACTGCTCCCCACACCACCTCTGCACTCCACTCACACGTAATCCCGATGTGATCTTAAAGTCCTGGGGAGTGTGAAGCGCAGGACAGGCCCTAGCTGCGTCTGCTGGGCTCAGAGGAAAGATGGAGGGGTAGGGGGTGCTCTGGCTGGGAGAGGCCCAGCCTCCGGTGGGGCGGGGTTCTCGGATCCTGCCCCTGTGGGCAACTGCTGACCCACTGCTCCCAACACCACCTATGCACTGCACTTACGCGTAACCCCGATGTGATCTTAAAGTCCTGGGGTGTGTGAAGCGCAGGGCAGGCCCTAGCTGCGTCCGCTGGGCTCAGAGGAAAGATGGCAGGGTGGGGGGTGCTCTGGCTGGGAGAGGCCCAGCCTCCGGTGGGGCGGGGTTCTCGGATCCTGCCCCTGTGGGCAACTGCTGACCCACTGCTCCCAACACCACCTCTGCACTGCACTTACGCGTAACCCCAATGTGATCTTAAAGTCCTGTGGTGTGTGAAGGGCAGGGCAGGCCCTAGCTGCGTCTGCTGGGCTCAGAGGAAAGATGGCGGGGTGGGGGGTGCTCTGGCTGGGAGAGGCCCAGCCTCCGGTAGGGCGGAGTTCTCGGATCCTGCCCCTGTGGGCAAGTGCTGACCCACTGCTCCCAACACCACCTAGCAGAAGTATTTTTTAAAACAGCTTCCTGCAGGGCTTGGTGGCTCACAACTTTAATCCCAGTGCACAATGGGCAGAGGCAGGCACATCTATGTGAGTTCACTCTTTCCATGGTTTATGTACAGAGTTCCAGGACAGTCAACAAAGTCTCTCAAAAAATCTTACTACTGCTCCGGTCAAATGCCAGATGGGTGGCTTTTCCCAAATTTTGTGCCTACCTTAGTATTCCCTCTCTCTGGGTGATTCCAGTCACTATTAGTATTGGTAGTGCTCTTTGAATCTGTTCTGATTCTTGTTTTCTCTCTTTTTTTCTACCCCTTCATCCTCTGCCATCTACACCTGCAGACATGGGTCTTTTCTGTCTCTGTCCCTCTTGTACTTACTTTCTCTTGTTCTCTCTCACTCTCTCACTCTCTTGCTCTTTATCTCTTAGTCACTCTTGCTCATGCCCTCTCAAAGTCTCTCTCTCTCTCTCTCTCTCTCTCTGTGTGTGTGTGTGTGTGTGTGTGTGTGTGTGTGTCTCCCAGTCTCCCAATCTCTCACTGTGTCTCGATGTGTGTGTCTATCTCTCTGTTTCTGTTTCTGACTATGAAGATACAAGATAAAAAATGAATTACTCGACTCTCTGGTGAGATTCTAAAAGTCCCAGGAACTCTCACCTCCACTTCTGTCCCCCAATTGCAAAGGGTGTTTGGATTTGTCTTTTGTTGTTGTTGTTGTTTTGTTTCATTTTTGTTTTTGTTTTTGTTTTCTGCCAAGGGGGCAATCTTGTTTCTCTCTAGCTTTATATAAATTCAACCACACACTGGCAGTTACTTTTCCTGTGCATGAATGTGTCACCCCATTCTTCACTAGTCAGTAAGTTCAGGACATTTTCCCACAGTTCAGAACAGTGTATTAGATATAAACTCAAGTTCTTTCCCTCACAGACAGTGAAGTCACAACTTTTGGAGGTCCTTTTGGCCTCCATTCTTTGAGTTTTCGCCTGTAAAAGGACATGGGTAAGAAGATAACTTCACCTGGGTGATGTGAACACAGACAGTATTTAAAAAGGATGAACACACATTTCAGTACAGGCACTTTTGTCTGTTCTTCTGTGCCTTGGTTAGGAATTGCAAGGCAGGCCACTCCCAATGTGTAGCCTGATGGTAATTAATATTCAATCACTGTTCTATTTCTCAGTTTCATTGCTGTATAAATGATGAGTAGAAATGGATCCCTGTAAGTGATGTAGAGAGTTGCTGTGATGTATGTATACATAGTGAATTGATTATCTCAACAGAGCTACTGACCACATCCATCAAATCATAAAGTTAACTCTTTGAGACAAGAATATTTTCCTGATCTCTTAACAAATTTCGAGTATAATGCAGATCACTGTTTCCTACTGTCACGATCCCTATACTATACATTAGACCTGCAGAACTCTTTCACATTACAACTGAGTACTTCTGTCCTTGGTGACCATACCTTATTCTCTTTGCATAATCTCAACCTTTTAGGTGCTGCATGAATGTTGGAGGGAGCTCTCGGTTTTTTATTTTTATTTCTATGTAGTAGCAAAATCAGGGTCTGAGGCCAACCACAGTGCGGTTTGTACATTCACTTCTCTGAATGATGCTGTCTTTGCATGTGCTTATTGGTTGTTTTAATATCTTATAGAAATGTGTAACTGAGTCCTTCATCCATATTTTTTAAATCACATTGCTGGACTGGGCCAAATGTGATCACAATGGGGAGATGGCAGCTCCTGCTGGTGTCACCCCATAACCTTTGACATCTCTCCCTACAAGGATGTCTGAATGCATGAGTCCCTGCAATCCCTCTCCATACTCTGGATCAAATGGCTTGAGCAGCCCTGTACCCCTCACCCACAAAAAAAAGCCTAAAATAATTTCTTCACTGTTGATAATTTGTTTACACATTCTGGATATTGACATGGAAAGTCAGCAGAGAAAACAGCCAGACACAAAATTCTCAGTGCAAAGGCCATTCATTGACAGGAAAGGGGGCAGACAGGGTGGAGCAGGGCTGCCTCTGGATCAAGCAAAAACAGTAGGTGTCTCATTGGGAGCAGTTTGTGAGGAGAAAAATGGGGACGTCTGTGCTAAGATAGGTTTGTATGTCCTGACAGGGCATTTTAGTCAGTGTGGCCAAATAATGATGTTAGATTGCTGGATCTTAGTGATTGACAGCTGGACCCTGGGGATGAGACTCAGGAATGCATTAGGAATAGGAAGGAGTCCAAATAAGGGAACAGACTTTGGTGGCTAGTTTTAAGACTGTAATCTAGTGCTGGAGTGATGGTTCAGTGGTTAAGAGCACCTATTGCCCTTCTAGAGGTCCTGAGTTCAATTCCCAGCAACCACATGGCAGCTTACAACCATCAGTAATGGGATCTGATGCCCTCTTCTGTGTGTGAAGACAGCTGCAGTGTACGTGTATATACATAAAACAAGTAAATAGCCAGGCGTTGGTGCTGCAAACCTTTAATCCCAGCACTTGGGAGGCAGAGGCAGGCGGGGCGGATTTCTGAGTTTGAGGCTAGCCTGGTCTACAGAGTGAGTTCCAGGACAGCCAGGGCTACACAGCGAAACCCTGTCTCGAAAAACCAATCAATCAATCAATAAATAAATAAATAAATAAATAAATAAACAGACAAATAAATAAATAATTCCTTTTACAAACAAATAAATGGTATACTTAAAAATAAACGTAATCTAATTATTTAGCAGGGAAGAAGGGGAGTAGGTAGGGCAAGACCTGCAGGCACCATGTTTGCAATGCTCTGGGCCTGTCAGAGACCCTGTCAGACACTCACTGTATAAGATCTATGGATACAAACACTTTCTCCTGTCCGGTGTATTACCTTTCACTCTCTGTACCGGCATGTGAGGTACCGAGTGTACTAATCTATGGACTGCAGCAGCAGATAGTATGGTTACATATACAGGAGAAGTCATTACCAAATCCAATGGGCAACTTCCATTTGTACATCGTAGTTTATATGGTTAAGGTATGCAATTCTTAGAAAATACAACTAAAAATATTCCACTATTTTTTAGGAGGGTTTTATTATATTATAGGTGGTTGAATTACATTTTATTGTATAAGGGTTGAGAACTTGAGCCTAATTTCATGAAAAGAATGGAAATCTGTGAAGAAGATGTCAGTAACACTCTAATGATTTCAGTAGGCAGCAGGTGGCTGAAGTCGTGATGTGATGTTGCTTCTGCACTGAAAGGTTTGAGAAGTCCAGTACTGGGGATTATGGATGTGTTGAATCTATCTCCAGCATCCCATGCTGTGTAGGAGCAGCAATTCAGCAAACACTGTGTTTTGTATATAAAGTGTTATCTGTTGCAGAATGTACCAATCAGGGTCATAGACTCAATCAGCCATGCTCTTATTTGGGGACCTTTACTTTGGTTTCCTCAGAGGGAGGATGTGGAGGAGACCTTGCCATGAACCCAAGACTCAGAAACTTGGTTCAATAACACTGAGTTCCAGACATGCAAAGGCATGGTGCTTTAGTGTGCCTATCTGTGCTCTCATTAGGAGAAACAATAAGAAATGGAAGTCACGTGGTCAGCAGGACTTCAAGCCAGTATTAGTTAAGATTATCAGAATGAGGTACTGATTTGGAGGAAATTAAGCACATTAGGAAAATCTGGGGTTTTTTTCTATCTGATTAACATAAGATTCTGGACTTTTTACTCTTCTCTTTTTAAATAGTATTTTTTATTAATTTTTTGAGTTCTCTCAAGAATTTGGAGAACAAGCTCACTCACACCCCCACCTCCTGGAAAGCTTTTTCGGAATTCCCTTCACTCTGACCTCTGAAAGGAATCACAGCTGCAGGAACTACTAGTAAATCTCCCTTGAGGTACTATTAAATTTTTCAGAAGAAATCAACCTATAAGTTTTATGTCACAGTAATAATATTATTGGAATTTAGAACTACATTCAAACTGTATAATAGCACTGGATTGTATCAAACAAGGGAGACACACAGGCAAGAGAATTCTACCTCCTGGGTTATTATGTTATCTCTGAGATGCACTTACTAACTGGGAGGATAGGAAATAATTTCATCAGGCAGTTCATACAACATTTTTAATATGTCAAAACACATATACTGATGAGTAACAGATGAATTGTGAGAATATTAAATGGAAAAGAACTTTGATGGAGGTGTTTGCTATGGTTCTACTAATGGAAGACGGGTTGGATATGTGGGAAGACATAACTCTGTATGGACTACAATACTGTATCAGAAGAGTGTGTGACATTTTCGGACAAAAATCACATTAGACTCAAGGGGAGGGAACTGGGCCACTGAGAAAATTATTTCCTTCCACAAGATCATGTTATCTGGTTTTTAAACTTCTGCAGTCAAGAAAATAATAGTTTCATAATTTTAAAAAGTCACAAAATTTTAAGCAGATTAACACAAATATTTTGGATAAACAGAACATTGAAAAATCATTCTTTGTAGTCAGTGCTATGGAGAAACAAAATGCATAAAAGCGATGTTTTGTTAGCATGACTGCACATATGCCCTCGTGTTTAAGCATGTGATAGTGTCTCTTCTAGCATTATACATTCCCAAGTACACTTGCCCTCATTACAGAAAGTACTCGGCTTGCCCATTTAGGTTAAATATCCTAGAAATGGATGGTCAAAAGCTATCTCTTCTAGTGATTAAAAACATTCCTAAAAGTTGAGACAGAAGAAAGGACCATCCAGAGACTGCCTTACCAGGGGATCCATCCCATATACAACCACCAAACCCAGACACTATTGCACATGCCAGCAAGATTTTGCTGACAGGACACTGATATAGCTGTCTCTTGTGAGGCTATGACACTGCCTGGCAAATACAGAAGTCATCATAGAATAGAACAGTCATCATAGAATAGTCATAGAATAGAACACAGTCATCATAAAATAGAACACAGGAACCCCCAATGGAGAAGCTAGAAAAAGTACCCAAGGAGCTGAAGGGGTCTTCAACCCTATAGGAAGATCAACAATATGAACTAACCAGTACCCCCCAGAACTGTGTCTCTAGTTGCATATGTAGCAGAGGATGGCCTAGTCAGCCATCAATGGGAAGAGAGGCCCCTTGGTCTTGCGAAGATCATATGCCCCAGTACAGAGGAATGCCATGACCCAGAAGCAGGAGTGGGTGGGTTGGGGAGCAGGGAGGGGGGAGGGTATAGGGGACTTTCGGGACAGCATTTAAAATGTAAATGAAGAAAATATCTAATAAAAAAAAATGAAAAAACATTCCTAAAGCTCAGACTGATACCATCCCTACATGTTCCTAGTCTTGGTCTCTGTCCAGGCAACTGTCAGTTGTGGAGCCTCTCAGAGGTAAAATTCTGACTCTGGCCACTAGATGGCATCACAGCTGATTCCTTGTAAGTTATTTCCAGTTAAATAATCTGAAATAAATGATGTGTTCACTGTAACAGCGGTTCTGAGCAGTAAATCTCCAGGCACATTACCACAGATCTGTTTTCTGATGATCCCAAAACTTGCATTCCATTCACTGGTTCAGATTGAGCTCTCCACACTGCAGAGATTTCTCTCTGGCAGTAGAGTGCTTGTTCTCCAACATCCCATAGTTTCACAAGTTGCTCCAAATTTCTGCAATCATTCCAAGGCTTTTCCACTGTGATACCTTCTGCACACAGCTGCCAGGTCCCGAATGAGCATCTCTATTTTCTCTCACTTTCCTCCTGCCTTCCCTGACACACGCTGCCTTTTCCCAAGGGTCTCCAGGAACACCTGGCCCAAGCCTTTTGTAATGTGGACACTCAGCAAAAACATCTCTAGCATATATTCTGGATTGATCCTTGGATATTCTCCAATGATCTAGTTGTTGAATCTCTGTTGTCAAGCTAACACTTCTGGAAGAAGGTAAAAATTTTGATAGGCAAGGCTTTGCCGGAGGTCCTATGAAATCAGACATGTGCTTTTGAAGGGAAGGGCATAGGGAACCCTGTCCTGCCTCTTTTAGCCTGTGCCTCCTAACCACGAGAGGGAGGAGTTTTTGCTCTATTGTGCACTCAAACCAAATGGTGCAAAACCAAAAGCCACAGAGTCAAACAGTTCAGGACTGGAAGTTTCCACATGAGGAGCAAAGGTGTCTCTTTTCTCCTTATAAGCAATTAGAATTAGATATTTCTTACTATAGTGGAGACCTGAGTGGATGGTCTTGCCTTACACCTACTGGGGTTTTGAGAATATTTAAATTTTACACTTAGGTTTATAAACTAAATTTTTAGACAGAGGCTTACTATGTCCTCAGTGGCCTGGAATTTGCTATAGATGAAAGGCTGGCCTCAGATTCTCCAAAAATCTCCCTACTTGTGTATCGTGAGTGTTTCAATTAAAAGTGTGCAGTACCATGCCCGGTTAACTTGGATTTTTAAGGATTCATTATATGTTCATTTCTGTGGTGTGGACAACATAACATCTGTGTTTGTAAACCCTGTGTTTGTAAACTCCTGCTCAACCAAGTCTATGTTACTGAGGTACACTCCTATGCCAGAACATTTTTGCTGTTACTGAGGCCATGCAAGAAGAGAATTCTACCACCCAGTAAGTACATCCCCAACACCTAGATAATTCCTTAGATCTTCTGAACACTAAGTTTCTTTATGTCTTAGTGCCGCCTTGTGGCAAAGCCCTGATGTACACCAGAAGGCAACAGCAAGACTGCATGGAAGGAAGCGACCTTGGTTCAAAACATTGAGAGAGGGGCACATGGTGGCCTCTGGGTAGAACTTAAGGTCATTTTCTGTATCGAATAAAGCTTTCTATACTACTGGAAGTGAAATATTTTCCTGGTTATTGTTGCTGTTGTTATCATTACTTTAAAATAAATTACCCCACCTGGGGATCCATCCCATAATCAGCCACCAAATCCAGACACTATTGCATATGCCAGCAAGATTTTGCTGAAAGGACCCTGATATATCTATCTCAAGTAAGGCTATGCCAGTGCCTGCCAACACAGATGGGGATGCTCACATTCATCTATAGGATGGAACACAGAGCCCTCAATGGAGGAGCTAGAGAAAGTACCCAACGAGTTGAAGGGGTCTACAACCCTATAGGTGGAACAACAATATGAACTAACCAGTACCCCCAGAGCTCCTGTCTCTAGATGCATATGTAGCAGAAGATGGCCTAGTAGGCCATCACTGGGAAGAGAGGCCCCTTGGTCTTACAAACTTTATATGCCCCAGTACAGGGGAATGCCAGGGCCAGGAAGTGGGAGTGGGCAGGGGGAGGGGGAGGGTATAGGGAACTTTTGTGATAGCATTTGAAATGTAAATAAAGAAAATATATAATTAAAAAAATTTTAAACCATGAAGAAAGATACAGTTATGTTCTTTATAGAAAAATGGATATAGCAATGCTGGAGGCTTATCCATGACCATGGCATGGAAACACATATCTACCTTATCTCAAATTCCGTGTACTGGAGAAGAAACAATTTCATGTGTGTGTTGTGTGTGTGTATGTTGTGTGTCTGTTTGTCTGTTTATGATTACAGCATGTGTGTGTATGTGTGTGTGTGTGTGTGTGTGTGTGTGTGTGTGCGTGCTTACAGCACAAAGAAATAAAGTCATAAATCAAGGCAAGTTTAAATTACATTGGTGAGTAACCAGAAAAAGAGATCCATAGAGATGGGAAACGGTTTTTATATGTCTAAGTCACTATCTGAGGACATCCTCAGCTGTTGTTTTGGTGACAGCTAGTAGTCTGCTATGTTGATAGCTTCTGGGGGGGGGTTGCTTATTATTCTAAGATCTTAGTTCGAAGTTAATAGCTTCTACATAGCTTTTATTCTAAGAGGCAAGTTCAGATGCAGAGTGTGGCAAGGAATGGCTGTTTCTGAGGTTGAAAACCTGTCCATGATAGCTGGCCTCTGAGCGTAGGAAATTCCAATCTCTGCAGAACTGACATTCTAACCTGTCCCCCAGTCTGTGAACATAGAGGCTCCTTACAGGAGTCTTGTGTTTAAGGCCATAGGAGACTGTATTTATGGCTTCTTATCTGGGGTTTTCTTTCTCACAGTTGATAAGCTGTGTCAGTTCTTTACTTGACCACATTTACATGAGACTGGGTTTATATGGCACCATTTTAAATGTTGTTAAATTTTCCTGTTTGAGTTTTATGTCAACAAAGAGATCCAGGACAGGGGTCCCACCAGAGCTCAAAGGATGGGAATTTAGTTCCATTGCCATACTTTCTATTGCTACAGCGATATACCATGTAAACGATTGTCTATAATGGAACATTGGAGGTGTTCTTTCAAAATCATAAAATCTGTATTTTATATTAATAGTTTGCATCAGAGAGCACACTGAAAAATTATATTCCCAACAAGACAAAATGGAAGTGTCTGCTCTCTCACACTTTGGAAATCATGCGAAGCTCTGATACCTTGACTGGCTAAAATTCATCTTTAATTAGTTTTTATTATAATGTGTTTTCAAACCATGCCTGGAAGTCAATAACATTAGGCATAATACCAGGTTATTTAGACTGTTCTAACTGTCTCCACTAAGGATAGCCTTCGGCTAGCATCCTTTCCACATCTGTACACTCCTAAAGAGCAGAGTTCATGTCGTCACTGACACGGGTGGGGACCCTTGTGTGGATGCCAATTGGTACTGAGGAAATTGGGGTTCCCTGTTTTGAGTTCTTAGACTTGTTAATAAATTAACTAAGAACTGGAGTCAGAAGGAAGCTCAAGGACATTTTTAAAATTCAATTTAGAGAAGAAAACTCCAGGGGAGGCAGGCAGTGGATCTTGGCATCTGTCCAGAGGAGGAAGCTAGAGAAGAGGGAGAGAGAACCACGCTGTTACAAAGTTGTCATATGGCAAAGGAGGGTGGGACAGCTACAGAGAAAGAGCAAGCAAACCAAGGGCATCAGACAAAAAGCGTGCTTAGGGTTGGGGAAAGATAGGAGGCAGAAAGATGAAAAGTTACAATTTTCTGAGCAGGTTCTGCAGTGCTGTGGGAAGAGAGCTCTGCAAGGCTTTGTACAGTCAAGGGTGGGCTTTCTGAGAGCGACAGACACAGCATCACGCTAGAGGGTAACTGTTCTTATCTCCTCAGCATGGCTTCAGGAAAATGAGCCTGCTGGAGGGTTTTTCTTGTTGCCATGTGACTGACAGGCCCAGCTGAACTAACTCTTAGGGACAGTAAGTAACATTCCTTCAAGGTCCTGTTGCAAGCCACACCCAGAGGTGGATTCCATTCTCGTAATCATACAGAAATAGCTTTCCCTTAAACCACACACACACACACACACACACACACATAGTACAGTCTCTAAAATTCTTTAAGAGGTAAAATGGGGAGTGGATACATGCCCATTTTACCATGAAATCCCAGATCATTTTCAGAGTCATGCCTTCCCTTACATATCCTTCAAGCAGGAGTGTTCACGTAGGAGGAGGGGAGAAGCCCGAGTTCCCCTCTGGCATCCCTGGTCAGTAGGACAAGGAAATTTCCTACTTGGAAAGGAAGAGGTTTATTTTCATTAGTGAATGGCAGGTCACTGGAAGTTAGGGCAGGAACTCAAGCAAGGCAGTCACCAGAAGGTGAACCCTGAAGCAGAGTCCAAGGAGGAACCCAGATTCCTCCTCATGGAGTACTCATTCCGATGTCTTACACCACAGAGAACCACCTGTCCAAGGATGGCATCTTCCAGAGTGAGGGAGACGCTCCCATCTCAACTGTTAATCAAGGAAATGCCTCCACAGACTTGCCTACAGTCGGACGGGGACGTTTTCTCAAGTGCACTTTGACTGCACAGACAAATATAGCTCGTGGTAAAATGACAGATAAAAACCACCAACAGAGAACATGGTCTGATTCAAAGTCATTTTTCTCACATTTGTTTAGCTGTACTTGTACCGCATGCTCAAATACGTGAAGTCAGAGGTCACCATGCAGAAAGTGGTGCCATCTTAACAACATATGGGTGCAGGGTATTGAACTCAGGTTGTCAGGCTCAGGGCAGTGACTTTACACATTGATCCAAGTCTGGCCAGTTTCTAGTAGGGTTTAAGAAGTTAAGACATAGCATCTGAAGACAGTATAGACATACCTGGTGAGTGAAAGGTTAGTAAAATACTAATTCTGTCTGTTGAAATGAGATAATCAGCTTATGCTTTCATTTGCTACCATTCATGTGGTTCCCTACTTTGGAAACCCGGAGTGACTCGATTTTAAATCTCAGCCTAAACTTCCAAGATTAAACTTTGAAAGTGCTAAACCTGGGTACGCCACAAGGGGGATCAAGCTATTTTGGTATTCACATTTCAGTTGGGCCTGACTAAGAGAATGACCTTGGAAAGGAAAAACAACCACCACCAGCAACAGGACAGGGTAGCAGGAATGCTGGAATTCCACTTAGCATTGTCTCGAACAGACATGTCAGGAATAATCTAAGTAGGCGTGTCAGAGTAATTTTAGAGTGGTGGGAATTTTAAACATTCAGTAGAAACGAAGAGCACTGGCTGTTCTTCCAGGGGACTTGGATTTGATGATTAGCACACACGTGGACCTCATACCCATCTGAAACCCTACTTGTAGGGATCAAACACCAACCCTGGCCTCTGAGGGCAAGGGCAGGGGTGACGTGGTATATAAACATGCATGTAGGCAAACACCTATGCAAATAAAAATAAATAAATCTAGAATAATGCACTAAAGTGGCCAGAGTGTACATACATTAGTGATTTTGGAGATTTCTAGAGACACAATTAATTAAGGTCAGTGGGTCATTTTGGCTGCTTAAGCAAAAGTTAATGGTAAGGTGACCTATTACCGATAAGCATCATGTGATGATTGATGGGGATCCCATCCCAGAAGGCCACCAGTGGACAAGAAAGACCTTCCTTCTTGTGTTCCTTAGGAAGTCCTTGAAGCAGGAGGTATGGGGTATCTCAGTGACTAAACTTTATGTGCATCTCCCAAGTGAACTGTTGGAGATCATATCGAGCCATGATGCTTGTGTAGCATTCTGATGTGATTCTCTGTGATACTCCTGACACTACTGCTAAATCTCTGCTCACTAGAGTCTCCCAGAATGGGCTGAAAAGAAAAGTTATCTCTTCTCCTTGGTGTCCAGGGAATGCACATAAGGATCAATCTCCAATAGGAAGATTGCTTCAAACATCAGCATAGCAGCCTGCATCAAGTCAGTTAACATAGACACAGACAGCTTAATACACAAATGTCACATAAAAGAGTTAAATTCATTCAGAGCACACTCTCAAACAATAAAAGGGAAATCAACAGGACTGCTCCCTGGGGGCCGCGAGGATAGCATAGAGTGTTTTTCAGGCCTTCAAAACTTATAACAGAATTTCCCAAACAGAATTAGCTCCAATTAACATCTAAGTAAAAATGTTAATCATACGTGTTATTTTGGTCCTGGGGTTACAAAAGAGTTTGTAGTGTGTCGTCTTTATCGTAGTCGATTCTGTAGTTACTGAGTTCTACTTATGTTTGTCGAACGTATGATGTTTGTACCTGAATTACTAATTTAATGGACGTCTCTCAACGGTTTGGTCCGATACCACTTTTCGTTAGTCTACCTCTCACGACGGATTTTTTTCAAAACTGTCCTGTCACATAAACAGGTGTCCAACAACTGGAAAAAGGCTTCAAGTGACCAACATTACAGAATTTTACACATGGATACAGTTCTCAGGGTCCAGATGGCAAGAGAGTGGGGACTGGAGTGCACAGTATCCAGAGAAGCAGTGGGGGAACGAGTGGTCAGAGGAACTGAAAAGGCTGCCTCACCCGTACATCAAGGGGAGCTTGTGCAGGAAAGCCCAAGAAATACAAACGGGAGAGGGCTGATATATCCATCACTGAAAGGGGCCCAGTATCTTTAAACATTTGATGTCTCCCTGTTCACTAACCCACTAGCACAAGAGTGTTTTCTTCATAACAAACTGTTTATATTTATATTTATATTTATATTTATATTTATATTTATATTTATAGCCAGGGATCCCTGGTCCACTTCTTTAGCCTAGGACATGTGAAAACATCACCAGGTGTCTTCCAAAGTGATCCACAACTATACCAGCCAAAACAGGATTAATAGCAGCTCTCCAGATCCTAAAGACAAAAACCAGCATCACATGTCACAAGTGAATCCAAATCAGTCCCAGGAGCCTGGTCCTTTCCCCAGCTCAACCCGATATATCTGAGAGAGACACGGTTTTTACTAAGGAATGAAGAGTGAAAGACTGGGAACTGAATGGGGAGGGGAGAAGAAAAGGAGGCAAGAAAGTGGAGAGAAAAGTGAAAAGGAAGGAAAGGAATAGGAAACGAAAGGCCAATCTTGGCCTGCTAGCCAGAGCAACTCAAGAACTACTGCATCCAGTTCCCAGAGTTGTGAAATGCATCCCTCCTCAGCCAGGCATTTGCTCTCTACCTGCCAAGGCAACTCTGTAGTTAGGGAAGCAGACTCTCCTTCATAGGGTGTGGGGTGACATCGGACCACCCTGGCTATTAAGCCATGTTTTTTGGCTTTTGTTCCAGATGTGTAACTCCCCTTTGCATCTTGTTGATCCACGGAGCAGAACCATCTCTCAGAACAGGGACACATGGAGTATCTGAACCTGAGAAGCAGGGAAGGAAGCCTGGCCAGAGAGGCTGTTACTTTTTCTACTTTGGTGTAAGTGGCTGAGCAAAATTTCAAAATAAAAGGCCCAGAATCATGTGAGGAACACAAGTTCACAATTTAAATCATATGCTAGATTCAATCAATAATGAGAAAGGAGTGATCAGGGAAGTGATTAAAAGCTGTAGTAATTTTTAAAGTACCCTAAGAAGACTATACAAACATATATTCTGACTGACATTAATATCTCTGAACGTGAAATCCTTTAATGCCATATGAAGTATCTCTGATGAAGAATGAACGAGGCTCTGATCTACAGGAATAGCAGAATGTCGTTAGGACTCATGTTATTGCTATGTTACTTTAGGAGAAATGTAGTATTTAGTTTTCCCCTTGGCCTACAGCCTCTCTAGTTGCAGGTTCTTGGACACTCACGCAGTGTCATTCATGACTTATGTCTTAGGGTTTTACTGCTGTGAAAAGACACCATGACCAAGGCAACTCTCATAAGAACAACATTTAATTGGGGTTGGCTTACCGAGGTTCAGTCCATTATCATCAAGGTGGGGACATGGCAGGCCTGGTGCAGGAGGAACTGAGAGTTCTACATCTTCATCTGAAGGCTCCTAGCAGATTACTGGCTTCCAGGCAGCTAGGATGAGCGTTTTAAAGCCAATGCCCACAGTGACACACCTACTCCAACAGGGCCACACCTCAAAATACTGCTACTCACAAGGCCAACCACATACAAACCATCACAGCTTCCATCTTGTGGAATGGACATTTATTCCAGTCACAGAATGGTTGTTTTTTTCCCACAGTTTTTTTAATGCCAGTATTGCACAAACATATAATGTAGACAGGTTACTGTTTTAGATTTCAGGATTTAGAAATGAGCTCATAGTTACATTTCTCCTCTGGTAGAGAGCAGAGTACTTACAGTGAACACTAACAGTACAGGTAAAGGCTCTAGTTAGACACTTGCTGGACTTAACTGTTTGGGCCTTAGTAGTATCAGATTGTGGAGAACAATGAGTAGCTTTGACAATAGCCTTGGTTGTTTTTCTTGCCCATGGAATATTTTGGCTAAAATTTAGCTAGATATACTCCATTCCCAGTACTGCAGATTTCCTTTGATGTAAGATAACTAGTTAAGGCATTACCTCTTCCATTATTTTGATGACTCCATTTAAATTTGTTTCATGTCTTTATACATTTTAAGCAACTTCTACAGTAGTAGGTTTCCATAGGAACCCTCAAATGACCCTTAATGCTAGTTCCCCTACCAGAGGGCCTTCACTCCCCTCCTCATTTAATCATTGTGCTCCGGTCTCATCCTGTCTCTCCATAAACATACAATTCATTTCTCCTTCCTTGGGATATTGGCAGGATATCATTGCATCAAGGTTAAACTTGATGTGTGTATTTCTGACAATTCTGATAAAGTTGCATGCTTATCTTTGTTATAAAACATACACAACTGGGTTCAAACCATACCAGTGCCCATCATGTTTGTCAGTGAAAACCTTTGGAATTTTATCTCCAGATTACCATGTAGCCAAATCATTATGTTTGTGGTGACACATTTTAGTCATTGGAGCTTGCAGACTGAATTGGTACCCAATTTTATCTTTTTTTCTTTGCAACCGATCCACCCTTAGATGGACTTGCAGAAACTTAATTCTATCAGTCTCCTTACATGGGATTGATTTGGGGGCGGGGGGGGGGGTGAGACGGGCTTTTTCTGTGTAGCCCTGGCTGTCCTGGAGTTCACTCTGTAGACCAGGCTGGCCTCGAACTCAGAAATCCACCTGCCTCTGCCTCCCGAGTGCCTGGTGGGGTTGATTTTTAAGGTCTGAAAGGATTGATTTTTAAGGTCTGAAAGGGTGTACAACCTTTTTCAAGAGCAGCCAGACCAGATCCTTACCCAACACCTCAATGATTTTTGGGACTTAACTACTAGAGGGAATTGTCTGCTATTTCTTCATGTATTAGAGCAGATGTGAAAGTAGTCAAGTATGAATTACTCCTACATAATCAGCACTTTACAAAACCAGGAACTGAAATTCAGGACTTTGATTACTCACAGAGAAAAAACCCAGGGGACGTGACCTAAAAATGATTTCTGGTCCTGGGACAGGTGGAGTCAGTGATATACGGAATTCTGAACTGCCTAAAACATCACAAGGTAATTATCTAGCAGATGATTTGAGGTAGAGCAAAAATATTGCCCTCTCCTGCAAACAGTATTTCAAATGGGCTCATAGATTATAGGGGCATGACAATGCCCTTCAGGGAAAGCTACAAGTCCTAGAGATTCCAAGAATAGTACAACATCTGCCTGAAATGTAGGTCAACCCACTGGCTACTTTGGCCATTAAATCTATGTGGCATCTTCCCATCTAGGAAAGCCTTGATGGCACAACCATACTGATAAGGTCAGACTCTCTGGCCCATATACTATTCCAGATGTACACACGTGGATCACTTGACCTTCCAGTTGAGTCTCCTTCATGATCTTACATGTGGCCATGATCTCATCTCTGTGAGATCTCTCTAGTTTTCTGGGCTGTACTTTAACATTCCCCACCCAGAAGACAGACCCTATCCCATTCAGGAGGGCTGTTTCTCCTCTCTGCTCTCAAAGGACATGTTGTTCCCCACTGCCACATCTGTTTCTTCTATTCACCATCAGTTTGCTCTGTCAAGAGCCAAGATGCTAATAACTAGCAGATGATCTTCCCTAAATGTATTTGTCTTAGATCAATATCTACAACGAGGCTCTGATAGGCAAGGTCTAGGAGAAAATCATTTTAGGAAAGAGTCCTACTATCAATATGTTTTCCTGTTATAATTACCTATATAACAATCACTAGGTATTAGCCCACCATTTTGAGCAGATATCTGCAGAACTACGAAGATGTACAGTCTTGTAGCGATGCTTTATAGCCAAATAGATGACTTCTTAATTCTTCACAATGATCCTATAAGAAATCCTAAAATTATATCAGTATTTATTAAGCTCTTTTTTAGTGGGACTGCTATTACATCGTCTTCTGATAGTCAAACTGCAATGAGCACTCTGTCACCAGTTTATTGCTCTTAGATGGCAACCAGACTTTCTCCTACTCAGAGCACATTCCAAGAGATTGTAAAACCATTAATCAAAGGTCATAAAAATGGAACTAACAATTATAGGTGCTAGGACAGAAGATAAAATATTGAATGAATTTATCTATTCAAAACTCCACTAATAACTTAGATCGGTTTTTTACTCTCAGTGAACCTGTGGAGCTGCAACAGGTGATGAATATTTACTCCTAATCTAATGCATATACATGTAACATTCAGTGCTGTAAACTTCTATTTCAATTTATGATTAGAATTTCATGTGTGAACTTGTGATGCACTTTTACCATGTGATCATGTATTCTGAAAGATGTCTATGTACTGGGGACAAAGAGAGGAGTGAGAAGAAGAATTTTCCCTTATCCCCTTTTTCATTCATTCCGTTTTAGCCCCCTTCTTTTAGAGAGCTTTCATGGGAAACATTTTACAACTTAGTAATAAATGCTAAATCACTTCTCAATGTGTCCTTTTTGTTCCAGCCACTTCTACTAGCAGGCTGAAAGTTAGAGCTGTATAGTTCCAGCAGAGATAGAACAAAGGCTGCATTACTCAATCTCCCTATGTCAGGCTACAGGTTTCAATCACCTAAACCCGCAGGCCTTTATCCTCAGAAAGAGCAAGGAAGTTTGTAGCACTTTTTACAAATTATCATTAGCATTTCAGTATAGTTAGAGAGAGCGAGAGCATTTGGAGACCATCAGTCTTTTTTTGTTTTTGTTTTTGTTTTTGTTTTTGTTTTTGTTTTTGTTTTTTTCAAGACAAGGTTTCTCTGTATAGCCCTGGCTGTCCTAGAACTCACTTTGTAGACCAGGCTGGCCTTGAATTCAGAAATCCGCCTGCCTCTGCCTCCTGAGTGCTGAGATTAATGGCAAGTTCCACCACGCCCAGCTTGAGACCATCAGTCTTTTAAACAACCCTAGAGTCCTACTCTGTGTCCTGTTTCAACCTGCTCCAGTCCCAGAAGCTCCAAGCATTGCTCTACAAAGGAATTCTCTTACTCATATTCATCCAGGGTCACAGAGCATTCTCTTTACCCTTAAGTCAATACAAGTGATTTGCCATCAGGACCCTGTATAAGGCCAGCTATGAACACAGCAGAGCTCATGGTCACTGGAGCTGCTGGAAACAACTCTAAGATTCAGTCTTTTAAATGGTGAGAGATCTAACCACATATCTGGGCAGCAGAAATTGGTCTTGAAGGGAGAAAAGAGAGGTCCCTTCGCAGAGCCCTCAGCATGCACTATAAGAAATTGCCAGAGAAAAAGCAGTGACATTTCCCTGGAGACATTGAAGTCTTGTCACTTTCCAAAAGATGTAGTGTGCAAAAAATCAGCAGAAGACTGTACTGTATGCATGTGTTCATGTGTATTCAAGTGTGTGTGTGTACATATGTATGTGTACATGTGTGTGTGTACACATGTATGTGATCATGTGTAAATATGGGTGTGGAGGCACCGTTTTCCAAAACACACTAGTTAGTGGGAGTCTCTGGCATGTGAGGGCTTCTCTCTTCACAGGTGAGTCATGAGAAAGAGAAGCCAGTATACAAAATGTTGTGAGTGGACTCCCAAGATCTTCTTACAGGTCATTCACATCGTGGCAGGCATTCAGGTACCAGGAACTGAGGCACAAACTGTGGTCTAGTCAGGGATGAAATTATCCATCTTGGCTCAGCAATAGCTGGAGGTCCTCCCTGGAGACATATTCACCATGTGATAGCCTACACTGTTGTTGGGCTGAGAGTTTGAATCACAGGGTCCATGAATGTCACTCTGCACGGTTGTTTTAGGGAGGGAGTTTCTTAAGGACTTTGAGGAAGCCTGACTATGTTCCAGACGTAAGGAGGTCAGGCCACCAACGTCATGTAGTGCATATCAGTCAAGGGGCTGGAGATTTGGCACATAGTCCTCTGGGTGCTAATCAAGGCAGCACAGCACCACTAAGGCACTTGTCTCTCAGTCAGGTCTCCAGATGACTCCCTGTAAAGACTATGTCAGGGCTATATGGCCAAGAAGGAAGAGATCAGACAGGAATTTGATTTGTGATTGACATCCCTCTGAGCTCTCTTGTGCCGGATGAGGCTTGCTCTAACTTCAGCATGCAGCATTTCTTACATCTGGAATCTTCTCAGATGACCTTGGCACCACGTGGCTGTCATAGTTCACATGCTGGGCTGAGACTGGAATAGGTGGCCACTTCCCACTCCCAAATTGCTTTAGCCCTATAGAAACTCCAAATCATTACTACCTGTACTCTGCCTGGGACAGCCTCTGACTGCATGCACTCACATAAATGCCTGGCAGCTCAGGTGGACTTGCCACATACCTGTTTACTGTCTTTGGCTATCAGCATCAGCAGAGCATCTGGAGCTGCACGGGTCATTGTGGTGCTTGAGAACTCCCATTTCCGCATGTTTACAACCTGAAATAGCCTGAAAAGCATGTCAGATTTAACTTAACTCTTCCAATGTGACTTCCTGGTGATGTTTCTCTTACAGCTGAGACCCCATGCACTCTGGATGTGAGATTCCCTTCTGCAGCTGAACTTCCAGGCAAGGCTTCTTCATGCCATCAAAACCTCGACCAGGCTTCACTAGCATATTTTAACTTCCATGTGAGAGTCCCTGGGACATCTTAATGCCCAGATGAGACTCCCTAGGAGATGCACTTGTAGTTGGAACTGCTTATGTGATCAATCGGGCTGCTGTTCATGCAAATGAAGGGTGATGATTGTTCTGATCAAGACCCAGTCCTAGCTACACATGATGGACTGTGCTTGCCACTCTCAGTGCAGTCCTTCATATAAATGAAGGGAGTGCTGGAACAATTCACAGGCCTGTTGTTCTATGCCTGCAAGTGCTTCCCCTATGGCCTAGTGGAAAAACAGCCCTGACTAGTGTTCTACAGGGCTCTGGTGGCAAAGTGCCAGGGCAAGCTGTCTTGAAAGAGCCTTTGCTGCAGTATTGCCTTCTAATGACAGAGCTGTGTTTTGACAACAATCAGCTCTATTTGCTGTGTAATGAGCTCAGGGTGTATGCAGTATTCAGTAGAATCCATGCTGACATGAAGACAGGCTANTGTGTGTGTGTGTGTGTGTGTGTGTGTGTTATATCAGTATAATTTTGTCTATTCTAACATGAGTGTATGTGTGTGTGGAGATTGTATGCCCTGTGCTCATTATTCTGTGTTCTTGCATGTCCTATTTTGGATGTTATTGCCTGAAGCAGAGGTTTTTCCTTTGTGGCATTCCTCAGTAATGTTCAAGGAGAGACTGATCACCGCCTGCAGATCTATGTAACCTCAGCCTTTGCCACACACATCCAAGTTCCCAAAATAATCACTGTAAGACTGCATTATTTATGAATAGCTCCCTAAGCCCAAAGCCTGACTTTGTTTCTGCTATCTCTTAACTCAAGTCTCCTGTTTATTATAGACTAAGTCCTGCCACATCCTTAGTTACCTCTGCTTAGACTCCTGAGACCATCTTCTGTATACTGTGAAGTGAATCTCCTGCTGACACCATATTCTACAGAGTTTCCGGTGAATCTCCTGCTGTGCCTGACTCTATCCCAGAATCCCAATCTCTCTAACAGATGTCCACTCTTCTAATCCTGCCTCGCTCATTGGCCCTAGACTTTTTACTGCGAGGTGATGCTTCCACCCAGTACATACATGATTCTCTTTACAGATCTGTCCAAACGCTGTAGGGATTTACCTTTGGATCACTGTAAGTAATGTTTATAGCAGATGACCAATACTTCAAAGAAATTGTTGGCATTTCTCAGGGTTCATGTTAATTCATTTGATTTTAGTGGTATGGGTAGGAATGTAGGTTGTGCCTTCTCAGTTGAAGACTGAGACATTACTCAGAAAGATGTATGTTGTCATGTGTGTTCTCCTGGTCCTTGCTCTACAGATGATCCTGCACTCAGAGCAGCCCAACCCTGCTACATCCCAGAGATTCCTGGTGCCGCTTTGTATCCACTCCAGCACTCTGCTGGGTTCATGAGAGTGGCCACAGCATGGAACACAGGAATACCACAGATACCCACACCTGCAGCCTGTCTTGTTCAGAGGTCCACACACCTGCCCTGAACATGAAAGGGGACTGAGCTGCGTCCAGGCCAAATCCGCAAGCACAGTGTGGGTGAGAAGTGGCTGTGGCCATATACTTTATTTAGGTTTCTCTAACTGTGATAGGACACAGGGGCCAAAGCAGCTTGACAAGGAAAGGGTTAACTTCAGCTTACCTTTCCTGATTATGGCACAACCCTGAGTAAGTCAGGACAGGCACTCAAACAAAGCAGGAACCTGGAGGCACAAACTAGAGCAGGGGGCATGGAGGAATTGACAAGTCCACTAAAAAATAAAACCCTTGAAAATGAAAAAGTTTAGGTTTCCCAGGGAAACAGACTGGGCTCCTCAGAGGGAGCTACTGACAACTGGCTGTTAATCATTGATGGCTCTGACAGAGGGAGGATGAGATCAGGGCTGACTCAGTCCCTGGGACATCTGTCCCAGGAAAATAAGGAGGCCAGAGCTGAGTCAGGTCCTGGAATTCCCTCAAGGCCTCATCAAATGTAGTGACACTAACCTAGCAGCCTATCAGAAACAGACATATATAACTTTCCCTGTACCCACCAATGAAGTTTTAGATTACCTAACCTTTGCTAAAAATACTCCTAGCTTCCTATAAGGAGACTTGCACGCCTTTGTGTGGGGTCACTATTCTGATGGATGTTGACCTCTGCACGCTAGTAATTTCCACAGAATAAAAACTCTTTGCCTTTCCATACTATTTGAGCCTTGACCTTCAGTGATTCTTGGACCCGGAAACAATACTGCTCACTGGCTGGCTCAGTCTGGCTTCTTCTAAATCCCAAGAACAGCTAGCCAAGGCTAGAACCAGCCACAGTGGGCTGGGCACCCCCACATCAGTCATTCATGAAGAAAATATCCCACAGTGTTACCTACAGTCTGGCGTTATAGAAACATTGTCTCGACTGAGGTTCCTTCATCTCTGATGATTCTAGCTATTTCAAGTTATCAAGAAACTGATCAAATCTCAATGCAACAGAATTCTTCAACTTTCTGTGTTGGGTCAACCCAGGAAGGTACTTTAACCTGCACCAGCTCGTGTTTTCACCTCTCCTGAATATACCAGGCCTGGGAGGATATCCCTGAATGGACTATTGTGGAAAAAAAGCAGTAGAGAAATGGAAAAAGCTTTGGGTCCAGCTGATGGTAGCCCATGCCTTTAATCCTAGCACTTGGGACACAGAGGTAGGCAGATCTCTGAGTTCAAGGCCAACTTGTTCTACAGAGCAAGTTTAAGGACAGCCAGGGCTACTTTGATAAACCTCATTTCATTAAATAAAGAAAGAAAAAAAGAAAGAAAAGAAAAACAGGCTTCATCACATTGGGGACAGTGACGGTGTCACAAAACGTTGAGTGTCGTAAGGATGTCACATACACCTGGGCATACCTCTGATATTTGTATACGAGCAGATCTTTGCTCCACTCCGATAAGGATATGCCAGATGGATCACAGAAGATTATGTAGCACAATCCTAACCCCACAAGGTTCCAGGAAAAGACAGATCCCCATAAACAACAAGTCCCAATCCTTTCTGTTTGGAGGACATCTGGCATTGTGTCCTGTCCTCCTCCTTCACATGCATAGATTCTGGGGCCAAAGGCTTACACTGGCAGGCAGGGAATATAAGATGCTTCCCTGCAGGAGGCCCTAACATAAAGTGACATTGGTGTCAGTGGCTGACCTTCTCCTGCCCTTCCCCATGTCCCACATGAACAGGAGTGCTGCTCACAGTGTCCCTTGTCATTGTTCCCCTCTATGCTGCTGTCCTCTGTGTATTTGCATTCCTGAGTCTCTGTTGCACACCTCTTGGTAGCTGAGTCCCACTGAAACACATAAACCTCCATTTGAGAATCCCTGGTGGGGAGTCTCTCTCCATGAGACCCTCTTCTGACTCAGCATTGCCACATGAGTCTCTATGCCATTTGAACCTCAACAAATGATTTCTTGGTGCATGTGCGCCATGAAACACGGCAGTGCAGTACATCTTTGCTTTATGGCAAGTATCTCTAGTGTATGTCTGCTCCCAAGAGATCGTGCTTAATGGTCAGGCTCTTCCAGGTGAGAGGTCATGCTGGTACTGCACTCCCAGTTTTAAGCCTCTGAACTTGTGCATGATGTGTCCTGATGCACAGCAGTCTCCTGGAAGTCTCCTTGTAATAACAGTGCGGCTCCATGAGGCACCAGGACTTCCATGGGAGTGGTCCTGGTGCACAAGCAACTGAAGGTAAGACACCCTAGGGCAGCTGACCTTCCTTTGTTCCTGTCCTTCAAGGAAGGGCACCCTACTGCATCTGCTAGAATTGGTCAAATTCCACAGGGAACTTGTTTTTCCAGGTGAGATTCCTTTATGCAACAGAGTCCCCTGTCTGTCTTGCTGATGCCCCCAGCACTTCCACGACTGAATCTCGGTACCCAGGACTATAAGTGAGTGACCTTGACCTGTCGCAGCTTTCAAGGGTAAATTTTCTGGTGGATACTCACTTCCAGGTAAGGTCATGTGGTACAACTGTATTTCCGCATGAGACTTCCTGGTGTACATACCCTCTGAGGTGTGACAGGACTCTATTGTATCTGCCCTTCCAGGCCAGGCACATTGTTGTACCTTTGCTCTACGAGTTTGACTGGTAAAACTTAACTTTTAGATCAAATGCCCTCACATACCTGCTCTTCTAGATGAGGTTTACTCTCATTCATACACTCCTAAGTGAGTACCTGAAGTNCACACACACACACACACACACACACACACACACACACATCTCAGCATCACCCTGCATGTGCTCTGAAATCAGAGTCTCCTTGGCATCTGCATCTGCAGGTGGTCTCCCTAGTTGCCTTGTGCATGCAAATGAATCCTGCAATACCCATCTCTGCATGGTTATTGAACTTTCAGATGAGACTGGTGCACCTTCAGGTCTGGGTGATGGCCCCTGCTATATGCAGACTTCCAAGTGACAGGTAACCTTCATGCTGGTGACTCTCAGAGGAACTCCCATGCTGCAGCTTAATACACAGGAGAGACTTGTCTGGTGCAAATTCAGTTCACTCTGTTATACCTGCTGTTTAGAGAATGGGTCACCTGGGGAGACCTCCAGTTCCTGCCATGTCTTTTTCATACGAGTCTCTTGAAGCTTCTTCAGATCAATTTGATAGTCTCAGACATGCAATCACTTACAGATGTGACTCTGTGTGTTGTATGCAGTCATCATCATGGAGTCCATGGGGAGCTTGGACTAACAGGTGAGGCGCCTGTTGCACCAATGCCTCCAGATGAAACTTCCTGCTGTGCTCACATGCAGAGACGAGAATAACTGATGTACTTGATTTCTCAGTTGAGAATTGTGGTGGTTTGAATATGCTTGGCCCAGGGGGTGGCACTATTAGGAGGCGTGGCTTTGTTATAATAGGTGTGGCCTTGTTGGAGGAAGTATGTCTTCATTTAGGTGGGCTTTGAGGTCTCCTGCTGCTCAGGCTCCACCTAGGATGGAATGGGAACCTCCTCCTGTCTGCGTCTTGCAGAAGAGAGTTTCCTTTGAATCAAGATGTAGAACTCTTGGCTCCTCCAGGATGCTGCCATGCTTCCTGCCATGATGATAATGGACTGAACCTCTGAAACTGTAAGATAGCTCCAGCTAAATGTTTTCTTTATAACAGTTGCCTTGGTCATAATGTGTTTTCACAGTAATAGAATCCAAATTAAGGTAAGTATCCTTGGTGCATCTGAAATTCCAAGTAGCTCTTCTCTGGTTCACCTACACTCACAAAGGAATGTCCCTGGTGCAGCTCCATCCCATATGATCACCACTGGTGCATCTGCCCTTGCAGATGAGCCTGTCACCTGCTCCTTTGCTTCCAAGCAACTCACCCGGGAGCACCTAACATATAATGTCAATCATATTGCTGCATCTGCACTTGCAAGTAACTCTCCTTGATATGCCTGCACATGCCGATGAGGATGGCTGGCTCGTACACATCCAAGCGCTGCTGCTTGGGGCACCTGCACTTCTGGATACCACATCCTGGTGTATCTTCCCTCTAATGTCCGAGCTGGTGGGACAACTGCCCTCTGGGTGAGACACCCCTATGGATACATATTCATTCACTGGAGTCCTGCACCTGCACAAGCCTGCAGTGCCCTGAAGTCTGCATTTTGGGGTGAGCTTCTTCTGTGCCCTGGGACTCTTATGCCCCATTCTGAAAGCAGCAGCAGGAGACGGTCATCTGCAGGCAACCGAGAAGGGACTCTCATTCAACATGGAGTGGAACCTGAGCACTAGGAAACCTCAAAGCCCACCTACAATGTGACACACTTCCTCCAACAAGGCCACACCCATTCCAACAAAGCCACACCTCTTGTGTTACCCAAGTAATCATTGTTTGCCTGCACTTCTAGCTGAGTATCCTCACTAAACCTTAACGCCCCACTTAAACTCTCTGGAAAAGATGAGCCCCGAGAAGAACAACTGTCATAGGTCCAAACAGAGTGAGTCACCATTGCTTCTTCTTTAAGTTTCAACTATCCTTCAGGTCAGTTAAGTTACTGTGTTATTTTCTTTTACCTTCTTCTAGTCCATTTCCCATGAATCATTTCCTTGTTGAGATCTAAGTTTCTATTTAATATCCCTTCTGCCTAGAGAACTGTTCCCGATACCCTGGAAACGGTCCTTCTCCAGTGTTCTAGTTTGCTTTTTGGTGCTGTGAGGAGACACTGGCCAAAACCAGCCTGGGGAGGAAAATGTCCATTTCATCGTAAAGGCCCAGACCACAGTCCTCATGGAGGGAGGTCAGGGCAGGTCTCAAGGCAGGAGGTAGGAAGTGAAGCAGACAGTATGGATAATACTGCTCACCAGCTTGCAGGTTGCCTCTCCAGCTGCTACGTGTTTGATGCAGCGCAGAACCACCAGCCCGTGATGGAAGCTTTCATAGTGGGCAGGATCCACCACGCCAATCAGTAATCAAGATCCTTTCTCACAGACACGGCTACAGGGCAATCTGACCTGGGCACTTCCACAGTGAGACGCTCTCAAATGACTGGACTACATTAAATCTACAGCAGTGAGTAAGTGGAATACCTGGTAAGAAATTCTCCCAAGTTTTCTTGAGAGTCTCATTCTCCATATATATGTATATGTGAAATTTGTGTACATGTTTATAAATATTTGTATGTTGTATTTATATATCTTTTTGACTGTGATGAGAAATCATTGGAAATTCTCATCATGGAAAAGATTTTAGGCACAATCACAAGATTATAAATGGTCTAGATCTCCTCCCCCCTATCAGAATTCAGGTCATGTGCCCCTGTAGCAGCAGCATAGCGCTGCTTCTCTCTCTCCTTCTCTCCTTCCCTCCCTCAGAGAGTTAATAATGAAATGTGCTGTGTTCTGAAACCCCTTCCTTATATTTGTTTCTGCAAAACACACACACACCTATGCATGCACACACACACACACACACACACACACACACACACACACACACACACCCCTAACATATGCATGCTTTCCTGGTAGTTTCCTTCTTCTCCACTTCCAGGACTGCAGTGGCGAACACAGTGCTCTATGACCAGGCTTCTTGATTTCACTCCCAAGAATCGCTAATTATCCTCCTTTCCTCCTCTGATGCAAATGGAGCGATTTGGAATATTCTTCACCTATTAAGTCCAGTAGCTCTTTCCTTTTCCGTTGTGGAGACAGATATACTACTCTTGGCTTCTTGTGTGGTGAGAAACCACATCATCACAATCCACCCACCAGCCTCCATGATTCTTGGATTTGGAATCTGATCAGCAGCTCATAACGAGATTTTGAACTTTCCAGTGAAATTCTCATTTTGTTCCTTTTAGGATACTGCATGTGTCTGCTGACAGTCTCCACCCAGTCATGCATTGTGGACATCTAACCCTTGGTTTTGTATCGAATCTATTGGTAACAGTTTCTTCTCTGTGGTTTTCTTGGTTCCCACATCTCTAGTGTGTATCTGTTGACAGACAGATCCCTTCCCTTAGTATGTGTCACAGTTTACTGAATCTCTACATACAAACTTTTTCTGACTATAGGCAATGGCTGCTACCCTGTCCCATACAGAGTTTGTTGAAGTGAGCCCAGGCTGCTGAGAGAGCTTGCCTCTCCCCAAGTCCAGTTTAAGCCTGGTTGGCATGTATATGTGGTGTCCCTTGCTCTGGAGGTTAGAGGTCTCCTCTTCCTTCCCACCTTCTGGTTGAGTGCCCACAACTTCCAGAAAGTATACACTTTGTTGCCTGATTGGGAGGCAATTCTCAGCACTGAGGGACATCAGGGGTGTTCTCTGGAGACCCCAAGATGGCTTCCACTACACAGAGAGAGCTTGGAGGTCTCAAGGAGTTGTGTATTTCTGTATCTCTACTCTGTGCAGACTCTCTTCTCTGATTCTAGGCCCCAGGGTGTCCAGCTACCCCAGTCTCCCCAAGAAACCCAAGGGAGAGACCTCTTGGCTCCATCTGGTGGAATTGAAACTCTTGCATGCAGAAACAGTGGAGAATGTGTGGCTCTTTGGGATAACCCCATGCTTCCTGTCAGCTGCTGCCTGCCCTGCGCTTCTTGGGTTTGTCCCTTGCTAACAGCTAGTTCTGGTGGGGATGCCCATTGCTTGTGACATGCAGAAGTCACAATGTAAGTGAGTATTTTATCTTTCACAAAAGGTTGTGTTCTCTAGGTCTGGTTCTGCTGCTTGTACTTAGGTATTTAAATTCTTTTAGTTAATGGAGAGTTGCACCATCTCCCGCTCCTCTCTCCAACCCCTGTCCTGTCACCTCTGTTCCCCTTAAAAATTGACAGCCTCTTACCTGCTGTGTGTTTTGAGTGTTGTCGTGGGTGTAGCTTCCCTGACCTGGATAGAAGGCCCAATCTTGCACCAGACCTTCCTGGTATCTTACACTTTCTGCCTCCTCTTCCACTATGGTCTCTGTGCCTAGTATATTAGGGCTATGTTGTATGTGGATGTATCAGTTCGGCCTGGGCAACCACAATAAGTTTTTCTCTGCGTTTGGAGCACTATGGATTTCAGCAATGGTCTCTGTGTGAAAGAAAGACAAATTTCATTTTTAAATTATTTTAGGTTTTGTTTTGTTTTATCTTTTTGTGTGCATGGGTGTTAGGCCTGGACCAAGGTCTGTGTACTCTGTGCATGGACATGCAGTTCCCTAACATGCCAGTAGAGGGAGGCAAACCCCCTGTGGCTGCAATAGCACGGAGTTGTTTGCCAACATACTGGAGCTAGGGCATTGGATACAGGTCTTCTGCAAGAGCTGCAGTGTACTGAAATGCTGGGCCATCTCTTTGGGTGCCATCACCTGAAGAGAGGATATAGTTAATGAGTAGCGATATCAACAGTTGTCTGTGGCTATAAGTATTTGGAAAGCAGTGAGGAATTACACTGGTTCAAGAAGAAACAGGAGAAACAGGAGAAAGTACCTGTAGCATGTTCTCCTGTATGGGGCATATCCTCACTAGACACAAGTAGTTGGCTAGGTCCGTAGTACCAGATGTGATCTGTCTCCTATTGGTCAAGCCGTCAGTCCGGTTGCTGCTTCTCCCCAGGATTTAAATGCCACTATTGCACATTTAGGACAATGCCAGTCATGGTTAAGATTCATAGGCAACAAGTCTGGGTGATTGCTTTTCTCACATGGCTACCTGCATAGCACCATCTGATACGGTGTCAGGTAGACCCAGAGGAGGATGCTTTTAGTCAGACCTAGCTTGAGTCCTCGCAGTCCTATGTCCAAAGTGCCAGGTGTCTTCAACAATATGGGCTTTGCTTAAATCCTGGGAGGCAAAAAAGGGGAGTGATGATAAATCATATTGTCTGTGGCCATCTCCTGGACTCCTCTGAGCAAAAGCTCAAAAGGAGATTTCTCATGCCTGGTACTGTGGCTCTTGGAGGAAGAATTTTATTTTTTAAAAAGTATGTGTATGTTCATATGTATATGCAATGTTTTGTAAATATAGAATAATAAGTACACGGTGGCTATCTCAGTGTCCTTATTGCTATTTATGTCTGCTCCCTCTTTAAGCTCACCCGGATTGTTTTTCCAGTTTCCTTTTCATACAGCATGTGCAGCCCTATGGCCCTTTATGCTTTCATGGTTTCTATGGTAACTCGAAGACATATACTCACATCCAAGGCTCTGGAGGGAGGAGCCACAGACGATTGGGAACCTGTGGCATTTGTGTTTCTAGGTCTGGGCTACCTCCCCCAGTGCCTTTCTTTTCTAGTTCAGACCATTTGGCTGCAGAGTTCATGATTTCATTTTTCTTTCCAGCTGGACAGTATTCAGTAGCAAGTACCAAATCATCATCGTCCATGCATCTGCTGAAGGACATTAAGGTTGTTACCATGCCTCAGATAGTGTGAATCAAGTGGTAAGGAACATGGCTGAACAAATCTCTTTGGGGTAGAGTGTCAGATCCTTTGGGCATGTGCCTGCCAAGGAGTGGAATAGCTGGATCAAGGTCACACAGTATATTTATTTGTAGGTTGCTGAGAATTCTGAAACCCACCTTCTACTAGGCACAACACAAAGGAACAAAGTGAGCTTCCTGGTGCTTTATGATTACCCAGTGACACGTTGTGTGCCTGACTCTTGGTTAAATCAGCTGGTGCCTGGAGACACTGACATTATACTTTCACTAGTGACACCAGTGGCAACACTCTTGGTCTCCTGTTCTTCTAAGTCCAACTTCTGTCTTAGTTAGGGGTTTACTGCTGTGAACGGACACCATAACCAAAGCAAGGCTTATAAAAAAAAAAAAGAAAAACATTTAATTGGGGCTGACTTACAGGTTCAAAGGTTCAGTCCATTATCATCAAGGCAGGAGCAGTGCAGCATCCAGACAGGCATGGTGCGGGAGGAGCTGAGAGTTCTACACCTTCATCCAAAGGCTGCTAGTGGAAGACTGACTTTCAGGCAACTAGGGTGAGGATGTTATGCCCACACACACAGTGACACACCTACTCCAACCAGGTCATACCTATTTCAACAAGGCCATACCTACGAATGGTGCTACTCTCTGGTCCAAGAATATACAAACCATGACATTCCACTCTCTGGCCCCCATAGAATTGTTCAAACACATGAGTCTATGCGGGGCCATACTTAAACATAGCATAATGCAAAATGCATTTAGTCCAACTTTTAAAGTCCTCATAGTATGTAGTAATCTGAACAATGTTAAAAGTCCAAAGTTCAATGTCTCTTCTGAGATTCATCCAATCACTTAACTGTAATCCTCCATTTCTGTAAAGTCATGATCCCCCTGCCTCGGTTTTCAAAGTGTTGGGATTGCGTCTCTACTTCAGGTTAACTTGAGAGGACATGGCCAAAAGAACATTACACATGCCCTTTGGTTACCTTTTGGACACTCTGCCCTTTGGTTACTTTTTGAACACTTCCCTTTGGTTATAACTTGAACACTCCCTGTAGTAGAATACTGTCTTCCACGGGAGCTCTGTCAGTATTGCATATGCTGTCTGCATGAGAGGAGAGTCCTCTGCAAAGATAGGCAGAGTGAGCAGACTTGGGGTACAAGGGGCCACGTGAGAAGGAAGAATGCCACATTTCAGCAGCTGGAACGCATGCATTTCTCTTCCTAGAGACTGGACTCAGTCTGTTTGACACATTCAAAGGCCACCTGCTTTTTCATGTTTCTCTTGCTGACACTGGGCTCCTTCTGTGTTCCTTTGGCCTAGCACATTCCTCTCACAGAAGATCAGACTGTCACCCAAGCTAGCCAGCAGCTCTTGATCTTCCTGCATTTCTGGGTTTTTCAAGTGTTGCTGTTATAGGCTTCAATCACCACATCTCCTCCATCAGAGTTGTTCCAGTTCACAGCTTCGTTGTATGTCAGAAACATCAGTCTTCTTCGTGATATGAACAACACACATTCTCTCTTTGCCCCGTTCCTAGCTTAGCTTTATTTTTTTCCAATGTTTTTGAGACAGAGTTTCTCTGTATAGCTCTGGCTGTCCTGGAACTCACTCTGTAGACCAAGCTGGCCTCGAACTCAGAAATTCGCCTGCCTCTGCCTCACAAGTGCTGGGATTAAAGGCATGAGCCAGCACGCCCGCCCTATCTTGGCTTTTTAATTTCCTCTCTGCTACTTTCTCAGACTTCTGTGTATGAATATAAATTCATCTGTCATTACTCCCACCAGCTTCCTTTGTGGGTTCTGGTTTTTCTGCCATATATAGAAACCTTTCCCCCCTGGTAGCTTACAAGGGGCTCCCTGATTACAAGTTATGAAGTCAGTGTGTAGTATCATTTGCTATGTACAATCTGTAACCTGTTGCTATTTGTTTGAGTTACACCAGGAAGTTCAGATCCATTCTTCTCCTTAGAATATCTATGCCATTTTCCCACTACATTGGACTTAACCTGCACCTAGGACTCCTGGGAAAACAGGAGAGGTTACACTACCCTTCCCTGTGTTCTGCAAGCAAATGACTACAAAGACTCTCTCTCCCCGTGTGACTCACAGCACACTGTTAACCCCTCCCGCCTGACACAATACTAGACTCAGACTCTGTAAGTATTTATACTTAGATTCCCTGAAGATGAGCTGAAGCTCTCTGTCTTAGTCAGGGTTTCTATTCCTGCACAAACATCATGACCAAGAAGCAAGTTGGGGAGGAAAGGGTTTATTCGGCTTACACTTCCATATAGCTGTTCATCACCAAAGGAAGTCAGGACTGGAACTCAAGCAGGTCAGAAAGCAGGAGCTGATGCAGAAGCCATGGAGGGATGTTCTTTACTGGCTTGCCTCCCCTGGCTTGCTCAGCCTGCTCTCTTATAGAACCCAAGACTGCCAGCCCAAAGATGGTTCCACCCATAAGGGGCCCTTGATCACTAATTGAGAAAATTTCTCACAGCTAGATCTCATGGAGGCATTTCCCCAACTGAAGCTCCTTTCTCTGTGATAACTCCAGCTGTGTCTAGTTGACACAAACCTAGCCAGTACACTCTCCTTCCCAATGAGTCATCAGAAGAAAATGCCTGCAAGCTGAACTCTGAGCCATCTCTCCTTCCAGGCCTTGAGAAGGGGCTCACTGGATCCTGAGAGCTACACCCCCAACGCCACCTGAGAAGAGGCTTCCTGAGGGAAACATGTCCTTCTTCCATATTGTCCTGAGATCCCTGTTGCCAATGTCCCCACACTGTTCCTTTAACTACCTGTCTATACTAGGAAAACGGTCTCCAGCTGGGAAATCCCAGGGGAGCTCAGGGTCCCAGCACTGGCCTAGGCCCCTGACCCCACCCTACACAAGCCCCACCCACTACAATGAACCTCTTCTCCAGTGTTTCCTCCACACTTTGGTGTTTCTTCCCACTTCCTTACTTGCCCCTCCCATCAGCCACCACCTGTCCCCACTACTAGGATCCCTCTTTGCTCCCCTTAAATAATCCTCTCAAATGAATCCTCTCCTGTTAGCCCAGATAGCTTTAGGGGACCATAGTGCCACCTAGATAGCTTTAGGGGACCATAGTGCCACTGATTAAAGTTCTTCTCTCCCCAGGAACCCAGGTGCCCTCCACAGACTGTATACAATTACCACGCCCCAGGCTTTGTTCTCATGTGGGTTCACCTGGATCAATATAGTTTATGTTCAGCGCATATCCATAGCAGCAGCATGCTCCACCTTCTGCAGCACGGTTTCTGGTACATTCTTTGTTTCTCCAAACCAGACTTAATGTGTCCTTAAGACTCTATGGAAAAGTTGTGATCAAGTTGAAGGTGTATGTTGGTTTGTACTCTGTTAGTTGTGGGTGAATTTAGAAGGTAGAAAGGTGTTTTAATTGTTCAGAGTTGTGTGAATACCTCCTCTAATGGTGTTCCTCTGTTAAAGAGTTTTCTAGAAGGCCACTGTTTGGGAGTGAAGCCCTATAGAAGGCCATAGGGGATCCCTGGCTGCATCCTGCCTGGGGTGGTCTGCTGTAATCGCCTTACTCCCTCAAGAGGAAGACTCAAACTGGAGGGTCTCTGGCAGCAACAGCTGCACCTCTCATCACAATGCAGGTAAGGGGTAGCTGACCACCTCTTCCCCAACTGTTCCCCAGGAACTTGAGGTGATTCTCCAAGGAAAAGGAGCCAGTGTTTGCTCAGTCTCTGTCCGGGGAGGGGGGGGGGTGAGGGCCTTCAATCAGTGCTGTGAGTCACCCATGCCTTTGAAATGTGAGTTTCCGTGATGAGCATTGAGCGGTTTCATGGCTTTGTCCAGGCAGCCTGAGGCAAGCATGCAGATGGACTGGGAAGAAGGATGTTTGTTGAGTGTGAGCCTGCAGATCCTCTGTGACAGTCATTGAAGGGCTATCTGCAGGGCTTTGGGACTTCTGGGTCATGGAGACTAAAAGGCTTTGCTGCCAATGTTCTCCAGAATTGCAGTGAGTGTGGTAAGTGAAACCACCTTCCCTGGTTGTGGGCAAGCTCTAGGGAGGTGGCTGGGCTGTGTGTGGAGTGAGTAGCCTGACCAGGAGCAGTTCTTGCCCAGCCCCTTTGCAGACCACGCCTCCTGTGGCAGTCTTGCCCGGCCCCTTTGCAGACCACGCCTCCTGTGGCAGTCTTGCCCGGCCCCTTTGCAGACCACGCCTCCTGTGGCAGTCTTGCCCGGCCCCTTTGCAGACCACGCCTCCTGTGGCAGTCTTGCCCGGCCCCTTTGAAGACCACGCCTCCTGTGTCAGGAGTGCTTTCCAGAGAAGTTGAAGCTTCTTTCTTGCCTCCACAATCCCTTTTATGCCCCCTCCTCCTTACAGGTCGCTTTCCCACATTCATGCATTCACTTCTGTTTTTTTTCATGACAAAACCTCTGCTTTTGACCAGCTCTCTCTGTGTGGCCAGAGGTTTGGCACTGTCCATTAATACCCGAACGCTCATTTTCTGGTACACAACCCAAGCAACAAGTGTCCAGTCCTGGAATCTTTCGGTTGGCCAAGGTTCACCCACGAGGGGCAGAGCCCCCAGAGCAGTTCCTCATTCTCTGCTCTGCTGCTGGCAGACCCAGCTTTGTATCTGACCAGTGAAGGCAACCACCACAGCTGCTGTGAGTGAGAGCATGCTCAAAATGGTTGTGTGATAGCCTGAAGATAACATTTCACATCCCTCGAATTCTTTCCACTCCTTCTGCAGTGCTCTGTCAGCCTTAGGCTAGGGCTGTTCTCTGAACCACTTCACAGAAGGAAAAACATGCCTGCTACTTTAAACACAGTCTAAAACCCAGGGGAAAACACCCATATGCATAAGAGTTTTAAAATTTCAAATATTTTTGAGAAAATAACGTGGAGGGCTGGAGAGATGGCTCAGTCGTTAAAAGCTAGGCTCACAACCAAAACCATAAGAGAAAATAACATGGGGTACGGTGGATGGTACCCACCAGAAGCTGATGGGTCTGATAAGCAAGTCTCATTGCCTCCTTCTCAGAAGACTGGCTTATCTACCCAATCCTGAAGCTGTTCTTTGTTGGTTCTGCTTTTTCTTTTGACCAGGTGATCCATTAGCTCAAGAAACCATCAAATCACCCTGGGAGCACGGGAGATTTTCAGTCCTGGAAAACTACTACTCAGTGAGGTTGAATTTGCATCCCAAGGATACCCAGCAACACTTGGCGCTTCATCTCCGATGTCTCTCATCAAGAAAGTTGGGCCTCTGCTAGGACCAGGAAGTGGGAGTGGGTGGGTTGGGGAGCAGTGCTAGGGGAGGGTATAGGGGGCTTTGGGGATATCATTTGAAATGTAAATGAAGAAAATATCTAATAAAAAATAAAAAAAAAGAAGACAAAAATAACTAGAGCTCAAGTACTAACACACAGGCACTCACACAGACATGCACACACACACACACACACACACACAAAGAAAGTTGGGCCTCCATGCAGGAGGTATCATGGGAAGTGACCATGAACACTGAAGGAAGTTGCAGCATGTGAATCAGGGTGACATATTTGGACCTAGCCAAGAAGAGTCATCCTTGGAGCTGGGGGGTGGAGGGGGGCAAGAAACTTCTTATTGAATCTGCAGCCTGTGGGAACTCCAAGATTCCTTCCTGGGACTTGCCCCATTCTTCTCCCACAGGAATCAGGCCACTGTGCCTGGGCTGTATGTGGGAAGAAGCTCTTCCTGTGGGCAGAAGACTCAGGAAGCATCTGCAGGTGCCAAGTCTCATGTCTACCAGTTACCCAGGGATACCATCCCTGCCTCACCTAGCTACCTTTAAGGAGGCTCATACACATCCATTCCTCACTCACTAGGCACCTTTCAGGTCCTTCTGTAAAGCTGGAGAACGCAAATCCAAATCCCTGTGCAGGATCGGAACTCAGAAGTCCAAAATGGGGTCCTCGGTGCTTTTCCTCAACTCTTTTCTGGAAAGAGGCCTGAGCCAGCAGATCTTGTCTGAGGAATGTAAAAATCAGTCTGCAGGAAGTGATGGGACTAAAGAATCTGGTGGATCTATGCTCAGGAGCAAGCCATACCCTGCTCTGCACTCTTGTTTTATGTGTGTATGGGGGGGGCAGTCTGAGCATCCCTAGGTTACAAAACAGATAGCTCAGAGTCCAGCTGTGCTGCCCCTCCACTACCCTCTACCCCCACTTCCTTCTAGGTCTCCCATCTCCCATTGCCCTTCCTGGACAGAAGTCAGGGCTTCTTGGCTCCCGTGGATCTTGAAGCCTCGTTTAAATGAGACTCTAGGTCTGTCCACCATGATTACAGTTTGTGAGTCACACAGATCTTCCAGAATGATATAAAGCCAAGAGACTCCTAGGATGGAAGGGCCCAGCATCTGTGGGGTCCAGCCACTACTCCATACATCGCCACATTACCATTACTACAGGGAATGAATGGTCAGGCAGGTCCCTGACATGTGTATACTCTCAGTGAGGTGGCACTCCCTTTGACCTCCTGATACATCCATTGCCTGGAACACTCTGTTTGTTGGTCATAAGAACTTGGCCTTAGAGTAATTACCTTCCTTTTTAGGTCATAGTCCCATTCCCTGCTTTCCTTGCACCAAGAGAGGCTCCAGGCACTCTGACTATTTCCTGCCTGTCTGCAGGCCTCTGGGGTACAGAGTTCAGCAGAGCCTCAGGTTCTAGGTAGGCAGGCAAGCCACTTGAATCACTGTACATGAATTTGTGAGGTCACATAAGCCAGCCACATCATCTTCCCCTTGGAATCAGGACATGGAGCACAGGAAATGGGTGGTTACAGGGTCTCTAGTGTCCCTGAGACACATGTGAAGGGGAATGGAAGCAGTGGTCTGAAAGGTGGAGAGAGTGGTCACCCCACCCAAGATGGGAGTACCCTCTGAGCATGCCTAGAAGAGATGCCGCCAATGAGTTTGACCATCCCTGGGATTCTCTCTCAGTTGTCTTTGTCTAAAGGCTCCTGCCTAAGCATATCAGTGATACTTTCCAGCATCTTCTGCAACGCTCAAGAAATGAGTCTGGCTACAGTGCATTTATTGAATGAGCTAATTGAAGTGAGTTAACGGGTGGGTATGAGTAGGTAAGGGGTGAGTGTCTGCATAGGTAGGTTAATCCCACAACATCTTAGTTTGTAAGGACATGGCACATTTGGACCAGCCTGGCTGGTCCCTGAGCTTCAGTGAATACTGTGACGTCTCTCTAACTAAACTAAGTCCATGCTCTATAGGAGAAAGCCACTGTTCATGGAGAACAAAGCCATGAATGGGGCTCTGGTTTTGTCCTGCTATGGTGTCCTGGGCAGGTTACTTCACCTGTGCTTCACCTCTGTCCTTAAAGTGGGCCTGGAGGGCAGGGAGGGGGGCGCTTCATAAAGATTTGATGACTGTATGTTGTTTGAAGTTTGGGAGGACAATGCCTGTCATCTTTGCAAGCATACACATGGAGGAATTGTTCTGTGCCAGGCACCACTAGTAGCTTCTTGGAATATCCGAGTTCTCAGGATCAGTCCACGAGGCTGCTGCCAGAAGCCTGTCATGTTCTGAGCATGGCTTCTGCAGCACCCTCCTCCCTCCCACTTTAACTCCACTGACTCTCTGAGACCCTGCAGTAAAGTGCTGCCTCCTCAGTGCCTGTATACTTGCTGCCCAGCTCATAATCTTCTCAGTGGGGTCTCTTTGCCTCTACCATTGAACTGACTATCCCCTGGAAGCACTAACAACTTGCCAAAATGGCTCTCTTCCTCACCCTTCCTCATCTTTACATGACCTGCCCTTTGTCTTTTTTGTCTGTGTGTCTCTGTCGCAGGGTATTCTTTCTGTGCACAGAGGTTGCTGTCTTCTACTTTAACACTTCCTGCATACTCAGGGATAAAGGAAATAGCATAGGACTGAAAACTCTTTTACCCAGGCATGAACTGATAGGTCAAGTTGGCCAGTCATGTGTTCCAATGGAAAGGAAGTTCCCTGTGGTTTCAGAGTCTGCCTTGAAAGGGATTGGGCGGTGTCTGGGCAGTGACAAGAGACCCAGAGTAGGCCCGGGACAGAAGTTGAGTATTCTATACATTTTCCTGAAGATAGCAGGGAGCCATGAATGTCTTATGCAGAGCCATTTTGAGACCATGCCTCTTCAAGATGGGGTGGCTGCCTAGGACGTTATTGTTGGATAAGGCAAATGACAGGGAGCTATTATCTGCCTGGGCAAATGGCTAGAGCAAAGCCTGTAACTGAGAATGCTCAGATGGTGAGATACTCAGTGGGAAGGAAAGGCTACAGTGCACTCTCTCCCTGCTGGACATAAGACACGAAGGAGGTCTCAGTACAGTACTTTGTGAGATCCCTGGGGCCATCTTGTCTTAGGCCCATCTGCTGCAGGAATGACCCTCTCTTCCTCCCTGCTGAAGACAGATATCTTATGACAGAACTAGGTAAAGAGCCTGAGATCCTTCTTCCATGCCCCGTGTGTGAGAGCACAAAAGAACCAGAGGGAGAGGAGTAGACCCACAGAAAGTTCTTTCCTCCTTAGGTGAAATTCCCTGCAAACCTAGTGGACTCACTGACCAAGAGATGCAGGAGCATGGGCCTATTTGATTTGGATTGTGTAGGCCGAGAAGTCAGCCATTTCTGGGAAGGGTGTACTACAATGTACCCATGGAATCCTATCTACTAGCAGAGCCCAAGTAGAGTTCAGAGCATAGAGCCATGAAGGAACCAGTGTTTGTAGATTCAGAGGTGCATTTAGGGAACCTTCAGGAGGACAGAGCTATACCATTGTGTCTGGGCTCTCAGCTTCTAGCTCAATACATGGTTACAGAGGGGGAAACCAGGTCCAGTTTTAGAAGGGTTGAATCAATTCTGTCACCACTGTTGGGTCTGCTGAGTCTGTACATCCCATACTGAGTGGGAATTTTCAGGGCAATGGTGCTGTTGTGTGTGAGGTGCTGATTGAGCTGGGAGGGCATCATGGAGGTGGAAATAAAGGTGGATATGGCTTGGTCTTCTGGGTAGTACTAATTGTCACCATGACCCACTCTAGAATCCTTTGGGTGATTGGGCCTACCTACGAGCATGCCTGTAAGGTCATATCTTGATTACATTCATTTGGAAAGAATCATTCTAACTGTAGCCAGCCAGTCTCATTCCTTAGACAAGGGACCCTGGGTTGTATACATGATGAAATGGAACTGAGCAGTAGCACGTAGTCATTGCTCCCTGCTCCTGATTAGGAATGTGATATGACCAGCTCCCTCACGGCCTTGGCCACTGTGACTTCCCCTAGATGATGAATTGTAACCTGAAATAGTGAGCCGAAGTCAACCCTTTCTATTTTAAGTTGCTTTTGTCAGAGTATTTTATTACAGCTACAGGAAAGAAGCCAAGACCCTTTATCACCATGCCCAAACTGCAGGATGACCACCAGAACTTGGGTCTGTAAGTGAAAACATTGAAGAGCCCCAGGTCATTTAGCTGATGAGTCTTGCCTTAATCTTTGATCCCCATCTCAGTGTTTTGCAACTTAGTTAGTCAGACAGGATAGGAAGGATTCTCTAGGCCAGTCTTGACTATACAGGTAGTAAAAAATATCTTAGTTACTCTTCTATTGCTGGGAACAGATGGTATGAGCAAGGCAATTTATAAAAGAAAGAAGTGAATTGGGGACTTGTTTATAGTTTCAGAGGCTAACTGAGTCTATGATCATCATGGTAGGGGTATGGCATCAGGCAGGTAGGTATGGGGCTAGAGCAACAGCTGAGAGTTTATATCTTATCCATAGGCAGCAGGCAGAGAGAGGGACTGAAGGTGGCCTTGGCTCTTGAAACCTCAAAGTTCACCCCCAGTGACACACTTTCTTCAGCAAGATCATGCCTCTTAATCCTTCCTATTAGATTGTTCATCAACCAGGAACCAAGCATTTCAATATATGACCCTATGGGGGCCATTCTCATTCAAACTACCACAGGAAAGTTACTCAATAGTCACCCAGGCAGCCCCTTGAATCACATAACTAATGTAGAATAAGATCATAGAACCTTTATCAAGTGAGGTGTCAAACCTCGCCCGAGGTACCCTAGAGCCAGCTCTGGCAAGGTGTCTGTACATACACAATTATCACCAACGCTGCTTTTTGGATTTGTCCTATGAGTATCATCAAGTACAAAACTCAGCCTTCATTCAATCTTTGTCCCTGGAGGCAGTTATTACACATTTAGCAGGTCCATCAATGGCAGGGAGTCAGGAGAAAACAAAGCAAGAAGTCCTGGCCACGAACTGTAGTGGGGAAAAAAAGCACAAACAAATACATGTGAATGCTCAGACATATAGACAAACACTCCCAGAATAACATCCAGACAGGCAAACAAATGAACTTTCCTGCACAGTGTTGAAATAGAAACATCCCTCAAATTACAAATCAGTGTGCATTCTAACACATTCATATACAGACACAATCATAAACATATACAAACTGTCAGGCACACACATACATAAATGCATACATGAAAACGAGCATGTGAGTTTCAGCCATCTGTCTTTTTTCTCCCTCATGTACTTCTCTAGCAGGGTGTATTTCAGATATCTGGCCATCCTAACCCAGGTTCCAGTTCATTGGCCATACTGTGTTATGATGGACAAATAGATGTTAGCCCCAGTTTAGGTCTTTGATGGGCTCATTATTAAGCATCTCTTGATTTTTTAAAAACTTATCTTTAATGTCCCAGCCATCCTACCCTCCCATACAATCACTCCTCCCTTAAACCATCCATCCACTTACCCACTCATCAGTCAAACTGTCCATTCATCTACCCATTCATCTATTCATTCACCCAACCATCCTCCCATTAATCCATCTTTCTACACATTTCCTCCTCATCCACACATCTAAATGCATATTTATTCCCCCTTCACACTTACCCTTGTGCCAAGCCATCTGTCCTCTTTCTAGGAACTTTCCAAGGATAATATACTGTTGTGTCTAGAAAACGCCTGAATTCTGCTGGTTTGTCTGTAATTGCTCCCAAGTGAGTATAGGCAATAGCTATTATCTACAGCCTTCTCAAGTGAAGCATTATCTGGAGGTGGTCTACCTACCATCACTTTTCTCCATACTAAAGCTCTACCTACATATGTGTGATCTGTGTTGAGTGGGGGTTTTGTGTATGTCCATCATATAGCTGGGTTGTGTTCATCATGTTTGTGTATGGAGTGTGTTGTGTGTGTGAACATACATATTAATGATTGTATTGTATGCTGTGAGAATGCTATTTTGAGTAATATATACAATGGTGTGTGCTATATTCAGTGGTATCTGTGTAGTATTTATGTTTTCTGTGTCTATATTTAGTGGTATATGCTGTGGGTTGTAATGTGGATGCTGAGTGGTGTATTTTGGATGTGTGTTGTATAGTGTGTGTTATCAGCTGTTCTATGTAGCATGCTCTCTTCTATGTCCTGAACCATTTTGCCAAAATTCTTTCCTAATGACACATCAATGAGCGACTCCACTGGAATTCACACTGGGGAACCAAGGGGTTTGTTAGCCTCACCTACAGAACAGTAAGTGGGGGAGTTGCATCCAGGACTATGGATGACTTTAAAGCAGCCACACTGGAAAGCCTACACTCAGTATGCATGAAGACTCCTCACCATGTCTGTATAGATGGAACCCTCTCCTTATCCTTCCCCAACTATACACTCGAGGTCTGCCAAGAGATCTAATTGCTGCCTGAAATTAGAGGAGCTAGATTGCCTTTACCAAGTTTATAGGGGCAGTTGGGTACTCAGGTGAGGGTCCCATTGTCCTCCCTAACCCTTTCTTCCAGAGAGAGAATATCCACACTCTCCACACCAGACTATAGTGATCTCACCTGTTTGTTCATCTCTAGGGAGACTCAACTGGAAAGTGGACCACAGTGACCCAAGTGATTGCAAGGGCACCATGTCATCTCACTTAAGAGGGCAGGTGAATGAAGGGTATCTCCCCTGTAAGAACAGATGTACCAGAGACTTTTACTTCACAGCAAGGTGCCCTACTGATTTCTTCATGGAAGTCCAGACACATCATGGAACCATCCAGGAAGTGGACATGAATCAGAATATTTCATCAGGAAGTGAAATCACAGTAGGAAATCTTACTTGAAAGCACAGATGCCCCAGAGACTACCACCTGAAGTGAAGGTGGATTGCAGAGATTCAAGTGGAAGTGCATATGGAGATGGTATGTTGGTTTGAATATGCTTGACCCATAGGGAGTAGCAATGTGAGGAGGTGTGGCCTTGTTGAAGGAAGTGTGTTACTGTGGCAGTGGGCTTTGAAAAAAAAAAATGCCAGGACAAATTGTTAGGTCAAAAGCTGGGGTAAAGATAGCATGGAAATTGTGGAAGTGGCCATCCAATGACTGTTCCAGCTTGAGACTTACAGTATGAGAGGTAGCCTACCCCTCACACTTCCTGGAAGGCCAAGACCCAGAGCTGAGGGACCTAGGATAGAACCAAACATGGCCAGAAAAAGTCAATAAAAATGTATCGTAACGATATTCTGCTATACACATAGATTGCTGCCTAGTCCATTGTCATCAGAAAGGCTTTATCCAGCAACTGATGGAAACAGATGCAGACAACCACAGCCAAACATTAGCTGGAGCTCAGGGGGTCTTATGGAAGAGGGGGGAAAGAAGGATTGTAAGAACCAGAGGGGTCAAGGACATAACAAGAAAACCCACAGAATCAATTAACAGGGGCTCATAAAGGCTCACACAGAGACTGAATAATCAACCAAAGAGCATGCATGGATCTAATCTAGGCCCTTAGCACAGTTGTGTAGCTAGTGTCCCCTCTGAAAATCCCCCATCTTCTTATGATACTCCCAATAGGGGGAGCAGGGGCTGTCTCTGACTCTTTTGTCTGCTTTTCCTTTCCTCCTACTGGGTTGCCTTGTGCAACCTTGATTTGAAGGGATGTGTCTAGTCTTTTGCAACATTGTTAGGCAATGTTCAGTTGCTATCCCTGGGAGGCCTGCTATTTTCGGAAGAGAAAGGAGGAGAAAGTCTAGATCTGTGGGGAAAGGGGATTTGGGTGGGAGGGACTTGGAGGAGAGGAGGGAGGGGAGACTGCAGTCAGGATTTAAAAAGAGAAAAAAATGTCATAGCCATAGAACAAAGAAAAACATCTACCCAAGTGAGAACTTGGAAATGACGCTGGGCCTACCCCTCAGCACTACATTTCCTATCTTCTTTTCTAGCTTTTAAAACCAAGAAAAAGTTTGAAGGACAAAGCTGGGGACCTGTACCAGGAATTGTTATATGAGGATGATAAGATATTAGCCTAAAGACAGAGTCGATGCTGCTGAGTACTAGTGAGCTCCAGCAACCAAATGAAAGGTACAGAAATTTCCAGGGAGATGGAGAAAATAGAAACAAGCAGACTTACAAAAGCTTGTTTGTTTGTTTTTTCTCCTGATTGTAGGCCAAGCTTCTCTGTATGAAAACCCAGAGTCTCTCTCTCTCATCTTAGTGCTGGGACTGCTTTGTATCATATTCCCAACCTAGGCAAGAGCAGCTAGACAACCCATCAGCAAAAAGGACAGGAACATACAAGTATCAGAGAGAGGAGATGATAGAACACTATAGGTTTTATATTAACATTGTATAGGAAGGAATCTGCACACACACACTGCAAATACCTTAACGGTTTTGAGTAAAGCCTCCCAACATGTATGTGCATGCGCACACACTTTAAATCAATTTCTTTTACTCGGGTTCCCTGGTAAAAATGCTAATGAGCAAAGGCTTTAAAGACCTATAGATTTCTTTCTGTCTTCCCAGGATCCAACTCAAGTTGCCAGGCCTGCTATTCTGTCCTTTACACTTTTGCAGTTTCCTGTGTGGATGAAGCCTTCTAAAGGTATGTAAGTGTAAATGAATATGTAATAACCTCTTTATATGAAATCTATGGCTGAAATACCCCATCTACTTCTCTTTCATCAGCAAATCTGATATGTGTAACATAGAAAACAAGCATAAGGAAAAAGACAAACCCAGGAAAGAGTGATTGAATAGAAGAATTAAGCAATAATATTTACATTTGTGTATCAACGTATCAGGTGACTGTAAATACTTTTCTGTACTAAGAAAACTACTCTTCTCATGAATTGAGCTCTTATAAGCACACTTACTACTTTATACATATTTAAAGATGTAGAGCCAGAGACATCCAAAAACTAATTAACCTGCCTTGGGCCACATGTCTGTCAGTGAAAGAGGCAGGATTCAGAACCAGGCAGACACCTTCAAAATCTTAGTGCTGGCAAATGGAAAGATGTGGTCCCTGGATAAGCAAAATAATGATGATACTTCTTTTTCCGTTGCTGGATATTGATCTCAAGGTTTCACACAGTGCAGCAAGCACTGTATGATGAACTACATCCCCATCTGTAAAGTGATATTTTCTACTGACATTTTGGTTGATTTTTGTGACACGTTTTCTCTATGTAGGCCTAACTGGCCTTGAAGCCCAGATCCTCCTACTTTAGCCTCCACAATTATTTCATATTAGGTGTGTGCCTCTATGTCCAAAGAGAGACATGCAAATCTTTTTTTTTTTTTTAATGAAAGCTTTATTTTCTGCCTGCACAAAACAGTGGCCAGTTAGGTGCCCTCAAGGGAGATTGTACAACATTTTTATAGGATGGGAACAGAAAGCAAGGGGGAGTAGGGTGAACTGTTGCATTAACCAGTAATATTTTCACACAAGGGGTTAAACCAGGAATTTAGTATTGGTCTTATCTGGGTCACCTGGTTTCAGGGACCTTTTTTTTTTTAAAGATATTTTCTTTATTTACATTTCAAATGTTATCCCCTTTCCTAGTTTCCCCTCTGAAAATCCCCCATCTTCTCCCCCCTCCCTCTTCTCCCCAACCCACCCACTCCCACTTCCTGGCCCTGGCATTCCCCTATACTGGGGCATAGAACCTTCACAGAACCAAGGGCCTCTCCTCCCGTTGATGACTGACTAGGCCATCCTCTGCTACTTATACAGCTAGAGCCATGAGTCCCACCATGTGTTTTCTTTGATTGGTGTTTTAGTCTCTCGTGTTACTGGTTAGTTCATATTGTTCTTCCTCCTTGGGGGGAACTGCAGACCCCTTCAGCTCCTTGGGTACTTTTTCTAGCTCCTTCATTGGAGACCCTGTGCTCCATGTAATGGATGACTGTGAGCATCCACTTCTGTATTAGTCAGGCACTGGCAGGGCCTCTCTGGAGACAGCTATATCAGGCAAACTCTTGTTGGCATCTGCAATAGTGTCTGGACTTGGTGGTTGTTTATGGAATGGATCCCCAGGTGGGGCAGTGTCTGGATGGTCATGCTTTCAGTCTCTGCTTCAAACTTTGTCTCTGTAACTCCTTCCACGGGTATTTTGTTCCCCATTCTAAGAAGGATTGAAGTATCCACACTTTAGTCTTCCTTCTTCTTGAGTTTCATGTGTTTTTCAAATTGTATCTTCCACCCATTTGCCTAAGAATTTCATAAATTCATTTTTTTTTTGGTTTTTCGAGAACAGAGAAAGAACTAGATGAGAGAGAGAGAGAGAGAGAGAGAGAGAGAGAGAGGATTTTTCTCTACCTGAAAAGCAGAAAAGCCAGTGCTCAGCTGCTTGGAATAGGCCAAGGTGAGTGGTAGCTGTCACGGAGGTACCCTCTCCTCTAGAACACAGGCACCATGAGAACAGGGAGTTGTGCTGAGGACCTTCCTGGCATTCTGGTGTACAGGCAGCTATGGGTGGCCGGTGGCAATTGTGGGGGCTGAAAGTTGTGATTATTATAGCAAAAGTCACAGTTGCTGAAGCAAAAGTATCTTATTTGGGCTAATTTTTTTTCTTTCTTTCTAAGCTCTTTGCTATTGTAAGACCCAATGCAACCGACTTCTTCGGGCAATTAACTCCTGCTGTTCAGCAGCAGGAGGTTAAGAAAAAAGGCTTAATTGAGAGGGCTCTTTTCCCTCTAGTTCAGAGGCCCCATGCTGGCCAGGCAAGAGGCTTGGAGTTTGTTAACTTTTCATGAGCCAGAGAAAAAAGAAGAAGAAAAAAGAAAGAAAGAAGGAAAGGAGAGTCACACAGGCAGAAAAAACACACACTCTGGATGTAACAGAAATGGCCGCACTCATATTTTATTATTGCTTTCAGCTTTTTATAGCTTTTAGACAAAAAGCTCTCTATGTAAAAAAAGAATTACTTCGTGGATAAAGTGTTACCTTAAAAACAAGTTACAAAAGGATGTTCATAGTAACTTCAAAGCTGTATTTCATTCTATAAACTCATTATAAGTTCAAAGCAAGTTTCACATGGCCTTGCTTTATCATTGTGCACACATGTGGCTTCATCCTTGGATTTGACCTAGATTGAATGTTTTTCCTTAATTATAAATTTGTCTCAAGCCTGTTTCTCATCTCAGTGAAATCAGTACGTGATACATGAAGGTTTGTAGAACTCTATTTTCAGCTTTCATACTATAGAGAGCTTAAAATTACCTGTAAACATTTAGGAATTTTATAGGATCATTATTAGGAATTATGAAATTCTTTTTTTGTTTGTTTGTTTTTGTTTTTGTTTTTTTCTGATACAGGGTTTGTCTGTGTAGCCCTGGCTGTCCTGGAACTCACTCTGTAGACCAGGCTGGCCTTGAAATCAGAAATCCGCCTGCTTCTGCCTCCCAAGTGCTGGGATTAAAGGCGTGAGCCACCACACCCGGCCTAGGAATTATGAAATTCTTAATAATTTGCCTACACAGCTTTACTTCATGAAAGTACATCTTCATATTGCTTGAGTACATGAAAGTACATCTTTATATTGGTCTGCAGGGAATTTGCCCAGTCGAGTGGGCTGATGCCCAGGAATCATTAGGCTATGTAATACTGACAAAATTGTGGCCCATCTCCAAAAAATTCCCTTGGTCACCTTAGTCTCTCCTAGATGACTTGTGACAGAGCTGGATGAAGACTGTCTGGGCTTTGGGCATGTAATGAGTGCCTGGATGCAGTGTGAATGGAGAGGCAGCTAGGGTAGATCAGGCTGCAGAGTTGGAAGCAGAAGTGAACCATGGAAGCCTGAACCTAAGATTCTCCATTGGTGCTCTAAAACAAACTGACAGAGAGGCATCAGACCTACCTGAGCAAGCCACACAGGAATTTGGAGGGTGTACAGCTGAAATTAGGGTAGTTTCTGACATGTCTGGATGAGGAGAGCAAACACAAATAAACAGGTCTTGCACACCCCTGAGATCCACAAAGAAACCCTAACTTGTGGAAAGAATGTTTCCCCCAAACACCAGAGATGACTTTGTAATACAAAGGCAAAAGGCCTAAGGTCAGTAGAAACTGGACTTTCTACATAGTGATGCTCTCTTCTGAGTCATGTCAGAAACACAGGTGAGGTACACAAGTGTCTTCGGCATAATGACACTGGCCTACTGTCACGGCATTGTACCAAGACTACAGTCTGCTTCACCTCTAAATAGTGGAGGACACAATCCACGTGAAGACCACTCACCAGAAGGACTCACATAAAAAGGAACAGACACATAAAAGAATTAGGAAAATAAAAAAGGGAGGTCACCACTCCTCCGTTCTGAAAAGTGAAGTTAATGACATAGCTGACATGTTAGAACAGCATTTCAGACTTTGACTTTTGATTAAATAAAAAGATCATTGAGGGGTCACAGGAGGGCAGAAGTCAAAGGTAGGAAGTTGGTTCAGTGGTTAAGAGCACTTGTTGCTCTTACAGAGAACCTGGTTTGGTTCCTGGCACCCATATGGTTTGGCTCCTAACAACCATCTGAAATGCCAGTTCTAGGGGATCTGATGCTCTCTTCTGTCCCCCAAATACACTACGTATACATGGTATACATTAATGCATTCATTGATGTAAAATAAGTTTTTTCCAATATTTATTAGATAACTTCTTCATTTACATTTCAAGTGTTATCCAGAAAGTTCCCTATACCCTCCCCCCTCCCAGCCCTGCTCCCCTACCCTCCCGCTCCCACATCTTGGCCCTGGTGTTCCCCTGTACTGGGGCATATAAAGTCTGCATGACCAAGGGGCCTCTCTTTCCACTGATGGCCAACTAGGCCATCCTCTTCTATATATGCAGCTAGAGACATGATCTCAGGGGGTACTAGTTAGTTCATGTTATTCTTCCACCTATAGGGTTGAAGACCCCTTCAGCTCCTTGGGTACTTTCTCTAGCTCCTTCCTTGGGAACCCTGTGTTCCATCTAATATCTGATTGTGAGCTTCCACCTCCATGTTTGCCAGGCATTGGTATAGTCTCCCACGAGACAGCTATATCCAGGCCCTTTCAGCACTATCTTGCTGGCCTATGCTATAGTGTCTATGATTGGTGGCTGATTGTGGGATGGATCCCTGGTAGCCACAGACATTGGGTCCATCCTTTGGATTCAGCTTCACACATGATCTCTGTAACTCCTTCAATGTGTGCTTTGTGCTTAATTCTAGGAAGGGGTGACGTGTCCACATTTTGATCTTCCTTCTTCTTGAGTTTCATGTGTTTAGTAAATTGTATCTTTGGTGGTCTAGGTTTCTGGGCTAATATCCACATATCAGTGAGTACATGTTATGTGAGTTCTTTTGTGATTGGGTTACTTCACTCAGGATGACAGCCTCCAGATCCATCCATTTGCCTAGGAATTTCATATATTTATTGTTTTTAATAGCTGAGTAGTACTCCATTGTGTAAATATACCAAATTTTTTGTATCCATTCCTC
>LR756403.1:4130283-4160967 GCA_902729485.2 Mus minutoides | reverse complement strand
GATTTTGCCTTTGATGAGTATGAAGTGCCCCTCTTTGTCTCTTTTGATAATTTTGGGTTGAAAGTCTATTTTATTCGATATTAGAATGGCTACCCCAGCGTTTTTCTTCGGGCCGTTTGCTTGGAATATTGTTTTCCAGCCTTTCACTCTGAGGTAGTGTCTGTCGTTTTTCCTGAGGTGTGTTTCTTGTAGACAGCAAAATGTTGGGTCTTGTTTGTGTAGCCAGTCTGATAGTCTATGTCTCTTTATCGGAGAATTGAGGCCATTGATATTAAGCGATATTAAGGAACAGTAATTGTTGCCTCCTGTCATTTTTGTTTTTAGAGTTGGGATTCTGTTCTTGTGGCTGTCTTCTTTTAGGTTTGTTGAAGGCTTACTTTCTTGTTTTCTCTAGGGCAGAGTTTCCGTCCTTGTATTGGTGTTTTTCTGTTATTATCCTTTGAAGGGCTGGATTCGTGGAAAGATATTGTGTGAATTTGAATTGTCGTGGAATACTTTGGTTTCTCCGTCTATGGTAAATGAGAGTTTTGCTGGGTATAGTAGCCTGGGCTGGCACTTGTGTTCTCTTAATGTCTGTATAATCTCTGTCCATGATCTTCTGGCTTTCATAGTCTCTGGTGAGAAGTCTGGAGTAATTCTGATAGGCCTGCCCTTATATGTTACTTGACCTTTTTCCCTTGCTGCCTTTAATATTCTGTCTTTATTTAGTGCATTTGTTGTTCTGATTATTATGTGTCAGGAGGAATTTCTTTTCTAGTCCAGCCTATTTGGAGTTCTGTAGGCTTCTTGTATGTTTATGGGCATCTCATTCTTTAGGTATGGAAAGTTTTCTTCTATTGTTTTGTTGAAGATATTTGCTGGCCCTTTAGTTTGATAGTCTTCCTTCTCATCTACTCCTATTATCCTTAAGTTTGGTCTTCTCATTGTGTCCTGGATTTCCTGGATATTTTGTGTTAGAATCTTTTTTGCATTTAGCATTTTCTTTGATTGTCTTGTCTATGCTCCCTATAGAATCTTCTGTGCCTGAGATTCTCTCTTCCATCTCTTGCATTCTGTTGCTGATGCTCATATCTATGGTTCCTGATTTTTTTCCCTATGGTTTCTATCTCCAGGGTTATCTCCTTTTGGTTTTTCTTAATTGTTTCTATTTCCATTTTTAGGTCCTGGATGGTTTTGTTCCATTCCATCACCTGTTTGGTATTGTTTTCCTGTAACTCTCTATGTATTTCTTCTTTAAATGCTTCTAGTTGTTTATCTGTGTTTGTATTTATCTGTTCCTGTATTTCCTTCTTATAGTCCTCCATCATCATCATGACGAGTNCAATTGCGCTGGAACAGATGCTGAGTTCAGCTGCTCACCTGTGGTCCCTAGAAAGCCTGGGGAGTCCTGAAGGGGCCTCAGGGAGAGTGCACAGAGCCTGTGCCCAAGCCCTGAGCTGGTGTGGGGTGCACGGAGCTGGACCTGAAGGAAGAGTCTGTCCTGCTCTGGGCCTTTATCAGTCTCCTGGCTGGTGTCTCCTGCGCCTGGTGCTGGAGCAGTGTGGGCCAGAAGGGAAGTGGTCCGCTGCTGCCCTGCCTATCTCCCGGCTGCAGGCTCAGGTCCCACGAGATTGGACTGGAACAGATGTGTGTTCCTCTGACCAGTGTTCCCGAGATCTCAGTGTTCCCGAGATCTCTAGGAGAGTCCCGCTGGAAACCTGGGTGGGTCCGCAGCCCCCGGGCCTTGCACCCTGCGCTGGAGCAGTGTGGACCGGAAGGGAAGGGGTCCACTGCCCACCTGTCTGTCTCCTGGCTGCAGACTCAGGTCCCGCGAGATTGGACTGTCTGTCTCCAGGGTATAGACTCAAGTCCCACAAGATTGGACTGGAACCGATGTGTGTTCCTCTCACCAGTGTTCCCGAGATCTCAGTGGTCCCGAGATCCCTAGGAGAGTCCTGCTGGAAACCTGGGTGGGTCCGCAGCCCCCGGGCCTTGAGCCCTGCGCTGGAGCGGTGTGGACAGGAAGGGAAGGGGTCCGCTGCCCGCCTGCCTATCTCCCGGCTGCAGACTCCAGACTCCGGTCCCATGAGATTGGACTGGAACAGATGTGTTTTCCTCTTACCAGTGGACCCGAGATCGCTAGGAGAGTCCCGCTGGAAACCTGGCTGGGTGCGCAGCACCCAGGCCTTGCGCCCCGCGCTGGGGCGGTGTGGACCGGAAGGGAAGGGGTCCGCTGCCGCCCTGTCTATCTCCTGGCTGCAGACTCAGGTCCCACGAGATTGGACAGTGGTCCCGTGATTGCTAGGAGAGTCCCGCTGGAAACCTGGGTGGGTGCGCAGCACCCAGGCCTTGCGCCCTACGCTGGAGTGGTGTCGATGTAAAATAAGTTTTTTAAAAATCTGATAAAAGAGCCATATTGAGGACTCTAATAAGCAAGTGGCTGAAGTAAAGTGAGCGATTCAGGCTCTGGATGAAAATAAAAGCCAGAAAAGTGGATGAAACAGGCATTAATTTACAGAAGAAATCAAAAAATATGGGGGGAAGCTTTCAAAGAAATTAAGAATGAGAGAGAATGAAAGGGAAATGTATGAAATGGAATAATCAAATAAAGCACAATGAAGAATCACAGTGGAAAGCACTGACAGACAAGACAGAAGAGGACAAATTTCAGGAACGAAGGATAAAATGCAGGCAGTAATCCATTCAGACAGTGTTCTGCTTTGCTTTCTGAGGCTGTAACAAAACAACAGGACTAAAACCAACTGGGGAGAAAGCCTGCTTTCTTATAGGACTCAGGACCACCCGCCCAGGAGTGGCGCCACCCACCGAATGTAGATGCCAAATGTAGGTGCTGAAACTTTCCCTAGCCTAGCAATAGAAATGGGTATTCAAACACAAGAGCAATTTGGAATCCTAAATAGATATGTCCAGAGAAATTCTCCAAAGAATACCATACTATTGTGTAATATCATAATATGGTGTAAAAAAAATACTAAGAAAATAAATATGAAAAGCACTAAGGGAAATATGTTAACTTGCAGGCAAAAGAAAATAAATCAAAATAACATCAGATCTTTCATCAGCAGCCCTAAAACTCAAGAAAGTAGGAATGATGTTTTTATAGTCTTCAAAGTAAACAGCTGCCCCCCTCCACATCTAGCAAAGATGCCTGGGCTTTTTTGCTGCCCTCCCCTGTCAGTAACTCTTCTACTTTTATGCAGGGGCAGGGGGGGAGCTTCCACCACAAACCCTGCCCAGTACACAAAGAGAAACTATATAGCTGCTCATCCCCACATGCTGGAGATAGCCAGCATCCACTGAAGCCTAGCCTTGGGAAGGCCGCACAAAGGCTGTTATTTTGTGAAATGCATCCAGAGCTGACTGGTCAAAGATGACACACCCCCATGTCCTCCTTTCCATGAAGCCTATAACTTTGGATCACAGCCAAGACCATGACTTGCTCATTTGCTTCCCCTCGCTTGTTCCATGTGGCTGAGCCAATTCGAACACCAGCACAGGTACTTCTCATCTGGGGTCATGAAAAATGCCCTGGCAGAAGGCCGGGGTGCATGGAAGAGAGAACTGCTGATAATTATGCCACCTCACACCAGAAAGAGAAGGATGGGACTCACCCCTGAGGAGTAAGGGACTATGATTAAAGGATGCAGAGGAGAAGGCTGAAGGCCTATAGTCTCCTGAAAGCTGACAAAGTTAGTGTCCAGAAGGAAAACAAGTCAGGCCTGGATCTGGATGCCAGAGAAAGGTTGAAGAGGAACTAAGGGGAGGTTCTGAGAACCTCTGAACTGAACATTGGCTAGAGGTCATCTCGTAGCACATTTAGAGATATAGCTGTGCCATTGGAGACATGAGTGGATGGCCCAAAGGCAGGGAAAATTTAAGTCCACTTCCAGCACTGGATTGATAAGCTGGGTCTCTGACAGACTGTGCCTTAGGTTATAAGTGTGTACAGTGGAGAATGTACACCTATCTACCACAGGAACCCAGAGCCCTGCCATTTCCTTAGTGGATCATGATGGAAACTAGTAATGAGTTTCTGTGGCAACCAAAACAGTAGTCCAGAGTCTAGTTCCAAGGTGGTCAGGAATAAAAGCTCACATAGGAACTTACAGCTCACATTTCCATGACTGTTCATGAGTAGCTGCTGCTTCTTTATCAGGCTACCAGGATATCTGCAGTTAATTCATCCCAGAGGAAAGAGGGTTCTCCTCCTTCTCTGTCCAAAGACAGCAGCATTGTCCACTGTAGCCTGTGTCTATCACAGGGTCACCTGTCCTCACACAGCAGGAACAAACCCTGGGTCCTGCTCTCTGTACCTTATAATGACACTCAAACAGCCACCATATCCCCTGCTTAAAAAAAACAAAACAAACAAACAAAAAAACAGTGATAAAGCTATTTCTGGCAAAATGACCCCTATTCTCTAGAGGTGTGTGGAGATCTGGGGCTTGCCACATGAAAATATGAGTACCAAGGGCCCTGGTGTCCCTCAGAGCACTCTCTTCCCCCCTATTACTTGTATGTCTCCTCAGATATCTTAGAATCTTTTCCCACAGGCTTGTATGGTTCTTGGTTAGAAAAGACACCATTGTGCCCATGGTGTGATAGCACTCTCTCAGAAGCCCTCCCTCTGACCCAGCTTCAGTTTTTTCTCATCTGTACACTGGCTTTCTGTTCCAGGTCCTTGATATGGTGCTTGCATGTTTTCTTAGAGAAACCACCCCGCACAAAGGAAGACTCGCCCATTTTTTCCTTGTCCTTCCAACTTCCAGGGCTTCCAGCTTTAGGGCATACCCTTATACCAAGGCAAGTCCATCCCCAGGTGTAGGGTGTACAGGAGTAAGGGACCTGCCAGGTACCCCAAAGCTGTGCTCTCGCTTTACTGAGCCGAAGAGACAGAACCCACCCTGTCTTGCCTAGCTGTACATCAGAACATCAAGTCAGAAAAAAACAGAGGACACATAGCTGACCACTTCTGACTTTATCAAGGGCACTTTCTGCTTGGGGAATGAAGTACAGGGCCTTGCACCAAGGCAGAGAGCATGAATATAGGATCCGGACACAGTAGTCAGCTACTGTGCTGCCTGATGGATGAGTAAGCAAACGTGTGAAGTTTCAAGAATGTTCTCCAGGTGAGGCCTCCTTCAGAGATGCAAGCAGAAAAGCAGAATGAAGAAAGGTAGCATAGGGCAGAGGAAAGGGTGATAAATGTTGCTTCTGACATGTTGACACCTCTGAAGACCCCTGTCCAGTAACAAAGGCATAGCACACATAATGTGGACACAAACTATCTACAAACACCATAAACACGACACTCAAACAGTACACACAACACTGGCTCATCAACACATAACACACATACTAGACAGCACATACCATTTACCACATACTACATATGTGTGTCATACTACCACTCATCAAATAGAACACACACAATCCTCAATCTATAACATATACATATAAAACACACATAATAAACAGGACACACAGCACATATACATGTTTTAGGCACACAATACAAACCTCACAAAACACATAGGCAATTAGGGCCTTTGGTTCTCTAGGGGACAATGATGTTGAGTACTCTGCTTCAGATCAAGCTTTGCTTAAGAAATTTCCAACTGTTTCCTCCTGACTCAATTTAGAACAAGTGAGTGTACACTCTAGCCAGCCCCCAAACAGTCCTGTCCCTGGTGAGAGAATTCCTAGAAGAAAGATGGATGAACTTACAGGATAAGTATAAAAGAGTAATAAATGCCCATTTAGATGAATGGCTGGATGGGTTGGTAGATTGATGGATAGAGAGAAAGAAGGCTGATGGTTAGATTTATAAATGAAAAGGAATATGCTAGCTGGAAAGGGAGATGGTGGTTGAATGGACAGGTAGATGTATGGCTTCTGTATAACTAAGTATATGTGTGATTTGATAGGTACAAAGATGTGTTCATAGGTCAGTAAGTAGCTTAATGGGTGATGTATATGGACCAATAGATGCACACTAGACAAATGGGTGTCAGTTTGCCCCATAGCCAGTGAGGCTGTTTTCACTCATTGAAGGATATGACAAAGACATATATGGGTAACTAGAGGACTCCAGATACTTGAGAACAAGAATAGTGCAAACAAAGCACTTCTTATTTTTATTATTAAAGCAAGAAAACCATAGGTGACTATTATGGTTAGCTTAAGCAAATACAAGTACAGTGAGAGAATATACCTGGTGTTATGTCTTATCATCTTTGGTCATGTGAAAGGAGTCGAGAATAGTCCTCTTAGGCCTTTGTCTTTCCCACAGAGATATGTGGACATGCCAGGGTATTCCCTTCATGTACTTGCTTTCAAGTGCATTCACTTATCACAACTTATGCAATTCTTTCTAAAAGGCCACCTTGTTGGAAGGACAATGGGCACTGTGTCCCATCCATAGTTCACAGTAAGTTCACAGCTTTCTTCCACAGGCTCCCACAGACAGGAAATACAATGAAGTTATGGGTGGGATGTGTGGATGTGTGGATGGATGGATTGGGGATAGGTTGATGTGTGGAAGGGTGGGAGGCTGTGGGTTGTACTGAATGGCTAAAGCATAAATAGTATGTGTTGGTTGCGTAAGGAAACACTTGCCTATGGATTTTTCAATGGCCAAAATGGGGTCAAATTCCAGTTGTCCATCTAAGAATAGTTTGACCAAAGAGCAAGAACAAGAGCTTAGATATGTATGACTAACCAGCTGTGAGAAGGTCTCCTGTTAGAGAGAGGTAAAGGGAAAAAGAAAACGGAAAGCTGGCTCAATCTCACATGGTTTTGTTCATGCTTGTATGGGGAAGGGGGCAAGGAGTGTGAGTTTATTTGTGTCTCTGACCCTGAAGCTATTTGTGAATGTCAGTGTGCTGGGGTATGTGTCTGTGTATCTGTAAGCAAGTCTGTGCCCAGGTCATGTAGACTTGTGCATTGTCTGTCTGAATGTGTCTGTGAAATATTTGACTGTGTCTCTCTGTTGTATGTGTTTCCCACACCTTGTGGCTGGGTTTTTCTCTTCCCTGTTTCCTCCCTGCTATTTGTTAAATATTTAACAAATGGCCCTGGGGGCAAGTTTTACCATTTCTGTGGAGCAAAATCACCTTGGTTGCTTTCCACTTTATCAGTCCTGAAGGTAGTGCTGGTCAGACATGTGTGCTAGGCCAACTTGCCAGGCTAAGTGCTACCTGGCCCTGGGATACCTCAGCCTAGGATTGAGTCTTCAGTTTTTAAAACTCCTACCACCCCATTCCACTTCAGTTCTTTGACCTAAAAATTGATTCAGGTAGCCTGGGGGTCCAAGTGACTGTGCAGTCATGAGTCAGCCTGGAGAATCCTTTCTATGTCTGTCTGTTCTGTTGAAATGCAGGATTATAGGTGAATGCACAGAGGCAGAGCAGGAGTCTGCTGGAACAGTGAGAGGGGCTCGCCAAGATCATCACTTGTCCACTTCATTCTGGTCCCTAAGCATAGATATTCTGCCAACCCTCCAGGAAGCCCCCTCTGATGCACAGGCTGCTCACTATCACAGACAGGAATGTGATTGCCTTCATGTCTCTCACGGAATACATGCAGGAAGAAGCATCCCAATATTGTAGGTTATACGGTTTGTTCATCCAACCTGAAAATATAATCTTCTTAACCTGTGCTTCACATGTTCTGGTGGATGGTGTGACACACTACACTTTCATGAAGGTCAGTACAGATGTACCATCCCCTACTACAATCATCTGTTGCTTCATGGTACTGTGCCTTCCCTGCCTTCTAGACCCTGAGAGGAGACATGATCCCACAGGTGCCTGTTGCCAAGCAACAGCCCTACCAGGGCTGAATTCTGCATCTACACAGTCCACACTAAGTGGGTTCAATTTCCGGCTGTGAAAATCCTAGCCCTTCAAGGTACCTCACCCTGATATAACAGCCCTGACTTGGGTCTCCATCTCCTCTCATTTCTTCCATCTTTGTCATGGGGATGGGATACATGGCCAGAGCTGCCATCAGCGGTCAGTAACAGCCCTCATCCTTAAAACGAAGACAACTTTTGGAAATGGTGGCTCCAGTGTCTGAATAGATGAAGGAAGCCTACCTCCTTCCTCTACATCCAGCAAGGTGAGGCAACATTTCATATAGTCTTACCCACTCAAATCATGCCTCAGCATTTGCATATGCTTGATTAATCATCTCTGCTTTCTTGATCAGGCTAGCACCAGCTCCTTGCTGTTCCTATCATCTCACCATGCCTTCTTCAGTACCCACACTCGCTGGTAAGTGTATAACCTCATCTGTCCTGCCTACAGCCAGCTATGTCTCCTCACTGTCCTTAAGGCCAAGCCCAGAGCCCAAAGATTCTGTGCTGGTTCTACCCTCCCTCTCCATCCCTCCTTCCTCTCTGAGCTAGGCTCTCAGGCCCACAAAGGTGCTTTATTTCTCCTGAATGTCCCCTAATTTTTGGTCATCACACTCCAGTTCATCTTTGGATAGAATAGCTTATGTTTATCTATTTCTCCTTTGCATACACACATTTTAAGTGATCAAAATATATGTCCAAAAGAATTAAGAGAACATGGAGTGTGAGGAACTAGGGGCAGTATGTCCTGTAAGAGTTAACAGACACATAAAATAGGGAAAAGGGAAAGCTGGTTGCAGACACAGGCATGGAGAAGGATGGAGAAGTGAAGCAGGAAGAAGATGGTTGGTAATCCAGTTGCTGGGGAAAGTTGCCAAGGGCAACAGCAACAGTTCAGTAGTAGAGCCAAAGGAGGCCTTATTCAGAAGATGAGGTGTGGCTAGGGATTCAAGGTGGGCTAAAGAGTAAATCACATGGATGGAGGGGTGTTTTCTAGGTGAAGTGCTAAAGGCCCCCTCACTAGAGCTTGTCAAAAAGGTTTCAAGTGACCCAGAGAAATAGTGTAGCAGTGAGGAGGGACCTACAAACGTCATGCTGAGGAAATGAAAATCTGGCTGTCAGCTTTTCTGGATGGTTGCAGTAACTCAGCAGATGTTTCAAGGAGCTGCCAATAGTGTCTGGCCCTGAATGATAACAACTCCTCTCCGTGCGCATATGCTTAGATGGCAGACACTGTCCCTCAAATTCATATGCCACAGTCATCTGACTTACAAAAATGTCCTCCATAAGCCAATTTTGCAGTAAAATAAGTGAAAGCAAGTGGTGTGTGTGTGTGTGTGTGTGGTAACCTGCTTAGAGCTATGTAACAGGCAGGTCTTGTTCTAAATTTATTTCCCCTGCCTGCCATAAACCGTGCCTTCATTTTCCTTGAGCAGTGACTTTTCTGGGTGCTGGTGCTGAGGTGACAGCACGGCACTGGGTAGTGCCCAGGAACCAGCCAGAACCTACCTAAGCAAGGAACTGCATTGTGCCCAGTTATGTATTAACTCAGGTATGATTAGCTTACTCTCCTCTACAGGCCACTCATTAGCACCAATTCATTTATTCATCTCCATACTCCCCTCCCATTTACTCTCTCCGTATTACTTCCTCAATGCAGCCTATTCCCTGAGCCTAGCAAAAGACAGTGGAATGAATCTGTGTTGTCCTCAGCAGGAAAAAAAAATCAGAGACATTTGGGAGGGAAGCCCAGGGGTGGCTAAGTGTGGCCTTTCTCATGGGTCACAGGGTACTCTGGTCTTGAGTGTGGTGACCAAATTCTTCCCTCTTAAGGCCACTGTGGCTCCATTCTGGCTCCAGGTATTCCAGAGATGCTAGAGATCATGAAATCACCTACCTCCAACAACTCAGATCCATAGCCTTAGCTGCAAATGGAGGGAGCCACCTGTCATGCTCTCACAGAGCCATGTATAGTAGTGGCACACAATCATGAGACCTGCCTGTCCCATCCAACACCACTCAGTCCCGTAGGCCAGAACATAGACAGAACAGGATCTAGATGAGTTTGGCAGGGCTACAGAAGTATGTTCACAGCCAAGGCAATTGGGGGGGGGGGTAGAAAATGGCCACATGTCCTGGCCACACTGCAATTGGAAGATAAAGATTTCCAAGTAGGATAAAGCCAAGTTTACCTCACTGGGAGATTCTAGACACCAGGTGTGCTAGAAGCTGAAGTCTGAGGAAGCCTCACCCTACAGACTCCAGAGTTAGGAGGTATATGTATTTCTAGCAAAATAGGCTTGGAGTATCTGTGAAAGGGAGCCATCTACCAAGTGGACTAAAAGCCATGACCATTAGATACTTCTATCCTCTCAGGATCACAACTTGTGAGGTCTCCAGGGTTCACACACCATAACTTACTCAGAAAGTCCTGGGTTGTCCTTCAAACAAAATTCTAAGACCTGCATGACTGAAGAGACCAAGGCTCCTGACACCTACCCTGTCTAACTTCCTCTGGGATGAGGCCAATGTAGCCACCAAGAGTAAAAGAAAATAGGAGGCCAGGGGACAAATGCCTCACTATGAATATATGGACAGCTTTAGCCAGGTTGGCCATAGAGCTATCCACCCATAAGCTGGATACATCCAGACCCATGGCTTCTGAATGTCAGCTGGTAGAGCCATGGGTGCTTTAGATCTGTCTCACCTGCCCCCGATCCCTGGGACACTGACTCAATCACCCAGGTACCATCTGCTTCCCAGTCTTACTATCCAGAAGACTCCTGGCTTCTTCAACACATTCCACGGCCCAGCTTCTGGTTCTTGGTCACAGGAAGCACTTCATGCCTTCTTTCTTTGCAAGTGTCCCAAGGAACCCCAAAGAAGGAAAAGATTAAGGTGAAGTTGTGGGTAAGGCTTAAGACTGCTGGTGGCAATGAACAACTGCAATCACATCCCTTACTTGTGAAGTGCTCTCAGCTGACCATGGTCTACCATGCCTAACTGCCGTTATTTACTAGGGGGCACTTGGCGAAGGGACCTTACGAAGAGAGCACAAAGCAAGTTGTGGTTCAGCCCCAAGCGTAGTCCTGACCAGGCTCTTTACCTTCCCCCATGCATAAAAGCAAGATTCAGGGTTCCCTGGGTGTGAACTGCAGGCTGGGTACTCAGTATAATCATTGAGCTGAGAAAATGTAGTTCCTGCTGCTGTATGACTTTGTCAGTCCATGTCCTCCAGGGGTCCTGGATACCTGCATCAAAGGCCTGTAGGGCTTGCTGATTTTTTTTTCTTGGCTTAAGAGTATCTGGGCTTGTGGTTCCAGGCCTTTCCTGGAGACCCCTGTGTCTTGACTTGGGGATGACTAGATGTGGTTTCTCAGTGCTGACATGGCTATGTCTAAGACTTCTTACAAATAAAGTTGGGGCTGGAATGTCTAAAAAGTAAAGAAGGATGTTTATAAACAAGAACAATTTTGTCTTAGGTACAACTATAACAACAAGTAATGGGCAAAACTTTACCCCTAACTGGACTGTCTTGTGTCCCTGGACTCCACTACTCTGTACATGAATGTGCCAACAATAAGGATAGCAGTCACTCTAGGGCTCCTGTCCAACATGTCAGGAAAAGAAGGCAGCCTGAGTTTATGAAGAGGCCATGGCTCTAATGACCAGAACTTATTAGATTCTGGAATGTTCTGCATTTCAGGTACACAGTAGTTTATGGCACTGGTCCAGATGTACCCTCACCCCCTGCTGGCTTCTTCATCCACAGCTGGCTTCCTTACCCACAGCTGGCTTCCTTATCCACAGCTGGCTTCTTTACCCACAGCTGGCTTCCTTACCCACAGCTGGCCTCCTTACCCACAGCTGGCTTCTTTACCCACTGCTGGCTTCTTTACCCATAGCTGGCTTCCTTACCCACAGCTGCCCTCCTTACTCACAGCTGGCTTCCTTACCCACTGCTGGCTTCCTTACCCACAGCTGGCTTCCTTACCCATAGCTGGCTTCTTTACCCACAGCTGGCTTCCTTACCCACAGCTGGCTTCTTTACCCACTGCTTGCTTCTTTACCCACAGCTGGCTTCCTTACCCATAGCTGGCTTCTTTACCCACAGCTGGCTTCCTTACCCACAGCTGGCTTATTTACCCACAGCTGGCATCTTTACCCACAGCTGGCTTCCTTACACACAGCTGGCCTCCTTACTCACAGCTGGCTTCTTTACCCACTGCTGTCTTCCTTATTTGCTGGCATTCCTTAGGAATGAACCTTCACCAGATGCTACCATTGCTCCCTCAAGACTGTTGTCCTTGAGACAAGATTGCTGTCCTTGAGACTGGCCTCTTGGACCATGTGACATATAAAAGTGAGGGAGCCCAAGAACACGTTGCCACAGCCTCTTACCTCAGGTTCCTTTGGAATCAGTAAGAGCTGGAGTAAGAGTTGTTGGAGGCTGGGACATCATTAGGGCAAACATGGTGGAGAGCTTGGTAAGTATTCTCTTGCTTCCTGGCTCAAGTAACATAGCCACCCACAAGAAAGCATTTGCAAATCCCTGTGAGAACAGAGTCTGGAGAAGGAATTGAACTGATGATTGTGTATTTAAAGGGATATGGTTTACCAAGCTTAGTAAGGTATCCATGCTATACATTAATTAAAAGGTTCCTTTAGACTGGGGTATGTATATCAGTGGTGCAGCACATACCTGGCATGTTCATGACCATAAGTTCAATCTCCAGCATCATGCACAGAAATTAATAAGGCAGTCAGTCATAATGTTACCTGGAGTTCTAGGTATTCAGGAAGATTACAAGTTCAAAGTTATCTTGGGTTACAGAGTAAGTTCAAGTCTAGCCTCAAAACCTAGTAAGACCTTCTCTCTCTCTCTCTCTCTCTCTCTCTCTCTCTCTCTCTCTCTCTCTCTCTCTCTCTCAAAAGGGGGAGGTTCATAGCTTAATGGTAAAGTGCTTGTGTGACATGCAAAAGGTCATGGGTTCAATCATCAAGGCTGAAAACAGCCATGTTGGCTGAGGTGTAGTGTGCACCCTTGCTTCACCTGACTCTTTTCTGGGTCCCTATCAGATCAGGCTTCTTAGGAGACCCCAAAGGGCTCCTCATATAGCTTTCTTACAAGCTCTGGGAGGGGGGGCATGTTTTGCAGTGCTTGTGAGCACCCTACTGTAGATCAAGCTTGACTAAAAGAAAAAATGGGATGTCACATGGAAATTGTGACATCAGGGAGGCCCTGCTGAGGCTACTGACCCAAGCTGATTGCAGAGTGACTCTGAGCATAAGAGAAATTGTACCACCAATCTTGGTCCTTAGCCAGCTTCTCTTGTCACCAGTATAGGTGACCTCTTGGGCTTGGAATGGCCCTTATCCTCAGTCTTATCAGCCTTCATATTTTACCTGTCTTCCTATCTCCCATGATCTGCCCATGGCAACCCCAACATACCTAGGGTTCTACTAACAATAGTATCTAAAAACAAAAAAAAAACAAAAAAAAAACAAAACCAAAAACTGCTTCCCCACACATGTGCCCATATACTCACCCATGTCCAACACACACACACACACACACACACACACACACACACACACACACACACACCTCCCTCTGTGATCACTGCATATATTCCTTAGCCCTCAAATTCCACACCACAGCTTGTGGGAAACGACGGGCATCAATGTGCCCAGTTTCACTTCTGAACACTGTCTTCAGCAACCTTTCCCAACACATGTTCCCGGGTTGTCACCCTGTCAGCGATTTCTAGTGTTGATAAGTGGGTCTCAGAACAGGTTTGAGCAGGATACCTGGCCTCAAGGTCTATTGTGTTTGCTGTGCTAGCTTCCTGCAGGAAGTTGGTGACAAGTCACCTAAGTTAATTTGCTGGGACCACCCCCATCCCCACCCCTGAATGCGGCATGACTCTATGGGAGAAAACAAGAGGTTCTGTGAAAAAGCAATGAAAATAGCAATACACAGAAAAAGCATGATAGTGTGTGGGACCCTTGTTGGGAAGAAATATTTCAATGGGAAATGCAAGGGGTGGCAGAGGTAAATGGGTGAAAACAACTAAAATTCTCTCTATAAGTGTATGAAAGTGTCAAATAGTAATCAATTATTAATAAATCAGTGTCTGGTTGGGTGTGGTGGCACAGACCTTTAATCCCAGTGCTCCGGAGTTAGGCAGATCTTTATGATCAAAGACCTAGTTACCAGGGAAGATTGTTAACAAGTGTGCCAGGAGATATCAAAGGCAAAACCTGGTTGATTTTTGTTTGCCATTCGGTAATTTAGAATTACTTCTCTAAAGTTAAATGTGTGTCCTAATGGGCTGAGCTAAGGACTGGCTTTACAGACAGAAGGGCTGGAAAAAACTTCAGAGAGAGATGCTTCAAGGTCACTGTCTTTGTAAAGGTCAAAGCAGAGGGATTTCCTTATCACCTTGACACAAGATGACTGGAACTTCCTATTTTTAGAAAAATGATGTTATTCTCAGCATTCTGTTTGGCAAGAGAAACTCTATTGACTAGTCTTGTCTGCTAGATCCCACTGCAAGGGTTCAGCTCAAAGCGCTGGCCTCTGATCAGTGTTGTCTAACTGGAAGAAAACATTTGCAAATTTCCGAAAGACAACCATGGGCACTTCGAACAGCTGAAAGAGCACACATTCTAATATGCAATAATTTCATGTGAATAAGACACAAGTTCTTCACAAATCAAGATATACATTCAGCATGATTTCCTTCTAGGCCAATTAATTTTATTTTTTTAATAAAATAAGATAGGAGAAAGTCTACTGAATAAATGCAGAGGAGTAATACTAGTATTGGCATGTACTATAGGAGGCTTGATACTGAAACTGAGAGCTTAATCCAAGGAACAGGCCTCATACATAGGAATTGCATAAATGGTAGAAGCAGACAAGTGACTCAGGTCATTGGGGTATATGAGACTGTTCAATAAATGATACTGGAAATGTCACGTAAAAAGCATCTGCTCCAATCCCAGCAACTTCAGAGGCAGAGCCAGGTGGATCACAAGTTCAAGGCCCACCTGCGATGCAGTGGGAGTTAAAAGCCAGCTTGACAGTTTGGGCAACTTAGTGAGACCCTGCTGGAAAATAAAAAGTCAGGCACTGGCATAGCCTCATACCAGACAGCTATATCAGGGTCCCTTCAGCAAACTCTTGCTGTCCTATGTAATAGTGTCTGAGTATGGTGACTGATTATGGGATGGATCCCCGGGTGGGGTAGTCTCTGGATGGTCCATCCTTAGCTCCAAACTTTGTCTCTGTAACTCCTTTCATGGGTATTTTGTTTCCTATTCAAAGGGGGAATGAATCATCTATAGGATGGAAAACAGGGCTCCCAATGGAGAAGCTAGAGATAGAACCCCAGGAGCTGAAGGGCCCTGCAACCCTATAAGAGGAACAACAATATGAACTAACCAGGACCCCCAGAGCTCGTGTCTCTAGCTGCATATGTTACAGAAGATGGCCTAGTCGGCCATCATTGGGAAGAAAGGCCCCTTGGTATTGCAAACTTTATATGCCCCAGTACAGGGGAACGCCAGGGCCAAGAAGTGGGAGTGGGTGGGCAGGGGAGTAGGGCGGGGGAGGGGGGTATAGGGAACTTTCAGGATAGCATTTGAAATGTAAATTAAGAAAATATCTGATAAAAAATTTTTGAAAAAAAAAGAAAAAAAAAGAAAAGTAAAAGTCATCAGGGTTATAGCATAGCGGTAGGACACTTTGCTGCTATATATGAGGCTCTAATTTCAATCTCCAGCACCACAGAGTAAAAATGAAGAATAAGTGTACCTTACGGTCCAGTAATTTACTCCTAGGTATTTACCTAAGACAAGTGAAAATGCATGTCCCAAAGAATGTATGCACAAAATATTCTTAACAAATTTCACTTACAATAGCCCCAAACTGGAAATGGCCTAAGTGATAATCAGTAGGAAAATCAATAAGGGATTCATACTCAGAAATTTTTTAAAGAGCTAATTGTTGCACAAGTGTTTTTTTTTTTCCCTTTTGATAAGCAGGTAGGCTATAGGAGTGTCTCTAGCTGCATATGTAGCAAAATGCCAAAACAGTGCATTTTAAGATTTTAGAATTTAATGTAAATTGTATCTAAAAATAGGGTAATATAACTTGCCTGACATGCATGAGACCCTAGTCTCAGTACCACAAATAATTATGTTATAATTATGTGTGAATATGTATTTATACATATGTATTACTATACCATATGTTTATTTTCCCATATATTTATACTCCCATGTATTCATCCAAGACAAATAAGAATGTATACCCAGGAAGATTAAAATGATATAGCAGCTACTTAAGAGAACTTAATTTTTTCTATGCAATAGAGCAGTATAGTACTCATAAATATTTTGTGATTATATAATTATGAGAAATAACTCTAAAACAAGCACCTCTAAATCTAACATCCCATTTCACTAGCACTTTTCAAAATGTTCCAGCTTCTCCCACCTCCCTCAAAGTGTCTGTCTTATTTTGAATTGTTTCCAGTCTTTTCCAAAGCAGTTCTACTGCAGAGGCTGGGACAAGAAAATTGCAAGTTCAAGGGCTTTCGGGGTTACAGAGATACCCCAAGACCAACCTGGGCAATTTAGTAAGATACTATTTCAAAATGACATTTAAGGCGTGCGTGTGCGCGCACAATTTTGTGAAGTCGATTCTCTCATGCCACAACCTTCACATGATTACGGGGGATAGAACTCGTGCTATTAGGTATATGTGGAAAACACCTTTACCTGCTAAACCATCTCACTGTCCCCTGGACTTTTAAATTGTAATTATGGCTTCTCTAGAATAGATTTAGTTTAGCATTAGTAATCATCCAGGAGCTCACTATAGCCTTTAAGCTAGTTAGGATTTTTAATTTGCTGGTGGAAATACTTAAGTGGGTGGGTGGTATAGCATGAAATCCTCCCTTGGCATATGGCCTGTACCTTGCCGATAAGAAAACTGAGGACCGCTGGGTGGCGCAGGGATACCTAAAGGTGCTTGTCTGTAGGAAGGAACCTTGTGATAGTCCAGGGCTCAGAGATACGCTTCCAAAATGCCCGGAAGGCCCCTGTGAAGAAACTGCGCGCTGGAGTCAAGAGCCTGCGGGGGTTGGGACTGTTGCTTGCGGCCGCAGAGATGCGGCAAGCCACTGGGTGGACGCCACGTGGGGCTACTAGGAGGTGGTTCTGGGAGCGCTCATGCTGGATCATTGCCTTCCTCCATCTGCACACACGCAGGCCAAGCTGGACCACTAGGAGGTGCTGGAGCTGATGGCGCGCACGGTGAGTAGCTGCGCACCGGCAGGGGAGCAGGCCACTGGGGCCTGCCAGTGGTCTCGGAGCTCATTTGCTCTGCCGGACCAAGGAGAGCTAGCCTCATCGTCTGGTGTTGTACGCCTTGTACCCTAGGTCCTGCTGGGCGGGAGGTAGTAATAGCTGCTCGCGTTGCGCGGAGCACTACTTTCGAGCTCCAGTTTTCGGATGCGTGCAGAAACAGCTACAGGCACCTTGCCACCTAATTACATACAAGAGATGTACTTGCCCGCAAACCTTTGCTGCTAAATTTCCAAACCACCTCTTCTGGCTCTGCCACTATGTAAGTTTGCAGCTTTTAGGATCTGCTGGAAAACACCCTGGCTAGGCTGGCTGAAGACCCTGGCCTGAGGGGCTGGTCCATGGAAGGAGCTCCTGTAATCCCAGTTGCCTAGTCCCCAAGGTCCAGGGGACAAACCATTCTCCAACCCGAAGAAAACTTAACACTTTAACTGAGTCAGGAGTCCTTTGAGGCCGGGTTTAAGTGCTCATGGCTTTGGGCAGCTCAACCACTGGCCTAATCCAATGTCTAGAGACCTTGATGGCTAAGATCAGTCTAAGGCCTTCACGAGTGTGCATGTCTTCCCAGATTTTAATCCCCTATGCCTAAAATTGAGATGTCTAGCTGCATAATGCTGTTGTGTCCCCCTCCTCCCTTTTCCACCAGTAATTTGGCTTGCTAGACAGTCCCTGACCACTGGCCTAGTCTTTATCCCTGTTTCAAAGGGCTATGGGTGTGTCTGTGTATTGGTGTGTACCAACCCCCTTTTATTAGTTGTATTTAATTAGTATAGAAAGTAATGGATTTCATTATGGGTTTTCATACATACTTAGATCTTGTTGATCTCTTTTCNCCTTTTCCACCAGTAATTTGGCTTGCTAGACAGTCCCTGACCACTGGCCTAGTCTTTATCCCTGTTTCAAAGGGCTATGGGTGTGTCTGTGTATTGGTGTGTACCAACCCCCTTTTATTAGTTGTATTTAATTAGTATAGAAAGTAATGGATTTCATTATGGGTTTTCATACATACTTAGATCTTGTTGATCTCTTTTCCCAACTGCTCTCCCCAAATTTCTTCTATTCCCCCCCTTAGTCCTTTCTGCTTTCTTATTATATGTATTTTCTTATCCGTTTTTTTTCTTTTTTCTATCCACTTTTAGTGATTTGAATAGATTTGGCCCCCATAGATTCATGTGTTTAAATGTTTAGCCCATAGGGAGTGGCACTATTAGGAGGTGTGTCCTAGTTGGAATAGGTGTGGCCTTGTTGGAGGAAGTGTGTCACTGTGGGGGTGGTCTTTGCTAGTCTTCTCCTGTCTGCCTTTGGATCAAGACAGAATTCTCAGCTCTTCCAGCTCCATCCCTCCCTGCCTGGATGCTGCCATGCTTCCTGCCTTGGTGATAATGGACTGAACTTCTGAACACGTAAGCCAGCCCCAATTAAATGTTGTCCTTTTAAAGAATTGTCATGGTGTCTGTTCACAGCAGTAAAACCCTAACTTAAGACACCACTCCATATAACCCTCCCTGAAGACCTCTTTTTCTGCTCGTATGGTCCTCTTTCTAGTTTTGTAACAGACAGCACACACACACACACACACACACACACACACACACACACTATAGCACTGAGGTAGATGGATAAGAGAACCTGGAAAAGCTATCAAAGCGTCTCACACGTGAGCAGGCAAGATGGCTCGGCAGGTAGGTGTCTGAGGCTTGATTCCATTCCAGAGACCCAGAATGTGGAAGGAAAAAACAACTCCCACAAGTTGCTCTCTGACTTCCATATGGGCTTCTGACATCCAAATAAACATATAACTATGAATTTTAAAATAAAAAGTTTCTCACCGTTACCTGTGCCAGTGTTAAGTACCAAGCACTGTATGGGATCTGGAGACAAGTAAGTCACTGGAGTCAGACTGAACCTCCACTGAACTGGGAACTAATACTCTCATGGGGTTTGGCTGTCCTGACCTGAACAGATACTTGAATTTGTCACTTCTGTCCTATGACTAGGGAAGACAGTTTTACCATAGACCGTTCCTTAGTTGCCAGACAGGGGAAAGGCTCTCCATATAGTTTCTTTGACACATATTTAAGTTTTTTTTTTTTTTCAGCCTGTTACACCACACATCCCAACTGTATTCAGTGAAGAATTTCAGATTAAGTTTGAGGAAAAGAAAAGATGGGCATGGTGACACACACCTGCAATCTCAACTTTCAGTGTACTGATCCGGGAAGATTGGGCACTGGAGGCAAAGACAGGGCTACATACTAAGTTTACATCAGAAAGAAAAATAGCAAGACAGAATGAGGGGAGGATGGGAGAGGTGGCTTATGTAAAATTTGAGAACCCAAGTTTACGCTATTCTAGGTATTGTGTTATCCTGCTTTGGCTATTGTACTGACTCTGTAGAACATTTTCAGTAATATAGCCATAAGATATGTTAATGTTAATTCTGTCCACTTCAGTGTTTTAAAGTTTTCATTGCAAAGTTCTTTCAGAAATCTCCTTGGTTAGATTAGGTTATTCCTAGTTCATTTTTGAAGGTTAGTAGACATTGGAGCAAGGACTTGGACCCAAATCTGCTATCAGAGACCATACTCATTCCATAATATTAATTTTATTATTCATAATGGTTTATTGGATATAAATTACACATAGTATTTTCCTTTTTTTTCAATTAGTTTTTATTAGATATTTTCTTAATTTACATTTCAAATGTTATCCTGAAAGTTCCCCCCTCTCCCCCTGCCCTGTTCCCCTGTCCACCCACTCCCACTTCTTGATCCTGCTGTTCCTCTGTATTGGGTTATATAAAGATTACAAGTATTTTTCATTTTTATATATAATATAAATCAGCAAAGTTTTAAGAACAATTTTGTCACCAAGCACCGGGTTCAACTTCTCCAATTGTGTGACTTTTGACTATAATGGATATTGAAACCTAGAGATCTGCTCAATGTACATTTTCAGACTTTCTGTGGCCTTCTAAAACTATGTCATAATAATATTTTTATTTTCAATTTAAAAACTTTTGTTTTAATAAATTTATTACAAAAATCCAACCCATATACAGACACCAAATCTAGACACTATGGTGAATGCCAAGAAGTGCTTGCTGACAGGAGCCTGATATAGCTGTCTCCAAGAGGCTCTGCCAGAGCCTGACAAATACAGAGGTGGATGCTCACAGCCATTCATTGGACTGAGCACAGAGTCATCAATGGAGGAGCTAGAGAAAGGACCCAAGGAGCTGAAGGGGTCTGAAGCCCCATAGGAGGAACATCAATATGAACTAACCAGTACCCCCAGAGCTCCCAGGAACTAAACCACCAACCAAAGAGTACACATGGTGGGACTCATGGCTCTAGCTGCATATGCAGCAGAGGATGGCCTTGTCCAATATCAATGGGAGGAGAGGCCCTTGATCCCATGAAGGCTCTATGTCCTAGTGTAGGGCAATGCCAGGGCCAGGAAGTGGGAGTGGGTAGGTTGGTGAGCAGGGGGAGTGGGGAGGGAATAGGGGGTTTTCTAAGGGAAAACCAGGAAAGGGGATAACATTTGAAATTTAAATAAATAATATATCTAATAAAAATTTAAAATATTATGTGTAATTATCATAGTATTTCCACTAGATCTTCCTAATTTTACCATCTTTTATAACCAGAGAAAACTGATCTGATACAAGGTATCAGTGTTGACACAAACTTCTTTGGGAACCCCAAGGTTATGCTATTTTATTTAATCAATAATTAGATTGAATCAGCAAAATTTTAAGAGCAATTTTGTCACCAAGCACCGGGTTCAACTTCTCCAATTGTGTGACTTTTGACCATTAATTAACATATTTCTTGAAATTCTGATTCTGATTCTATTGAGTAGAAATATTAAAAATCACTATATTCAGCTGGGCGTGGTGGCCCACCCCTTTAATACCAGCACTGTGGAGGCAGAGGCAGGCAGATTTCTGAGTTCGAGGCCAGCCTGGTCTACAAAGTGAGTTCCAGGACAGCCAGGGCTATACAGACAAACACCATCTCGAAAAACCAAAAAAAAAAAAATCACTATAATCAGCCATCTAAAGTTTAAATTAGATGATATATAGGAATGACTGACACGTGGAAAGGAATGTGTAAATACTAAACATGTTGTTCTAGAAAACACCCTGTAGTCGGAGACATGGAGAATGAGCTCCCTGTCCAGCCCACATGAAGGCAACCATTACTATATATAGAAGAACACTTTTATATCCTTGTTTATTATGTATCATGTAATAAATGATAGTGTATTTAGACTCCAGGCTCCAGGGTAAGGCCCCAAAGCAAAGCACTGCCTCTCACATGCCTGAATCTGAATATTTGTTTCTAAGATCTCCGGCACTACACTCAGGTTTTAACCTGGGAAAAGAAGACTTTCTAATCTGACTAGCTGCGTGGGCTAGATGGATTCTTCCTGGGAAGAGAATCACTTCTAAGGACACAAACAGATCCATCAAGGCAATTAATTTATAATCTGTTGCAATCTTCAAAGAGCATAGAAAGGGGGGCACATACATTTTACCCCTCATGAGATAAAAAACATTTTTGTATTCAAGGTTAAATAATCATTAAGTCATTAAGTCATTGGGTCTTAAAAATGAAAAAAAAAAGGTATTATGAAACATTTTACAACTTTGGTTTCTTGGTTATTACACTATTTATTTTCTTTTTTAAAATTAATCATTCCATTTGTTTACATGTCAAATGATATCCCACTTCCCGGTTACCCCCTCGACTAACCCATACCCTACATCCCCCTCTCCTTTGTCTGTATGAGAGTGCTTCCCCCACCCACCCACACTCTTCCTCCCCACCACTCCAGCATCCCCCTACGCTGGGGCATCAAACCTCCCCGAGACCAAGGGCCTCCCCTCCCATTGCTGTCAGGCAAGGCCATCCTCTACTACATATGTATCTGTAGCCATGGATTGATTCCTCCAGGTATACACTTTAGTTAGTGGTCTAGACTCTGGGAGAACTGGGTGGTCAGGCCAGCCTATGTTGTTCTTCCAATGGGGTTGCAATCCCCTCTACTCCTCCATTCCTTCCTCCAGCTCCCCCACCAGGTTCCCTGAGCTCAGTCTGATGGTTGGCTCCAAGCATCCACACCTGCATTGGTCAGTTGCTGGGAGAACCTCCCAAGGAACAGCCACACTAGGTTCCTCTCAGCAAGCACCTCTTGGCAATAGCAACAGTGTTGGGGTTTGATGTCTGCAGACAGGAGGGATCCCCAGATGGCTAAAAAAAAATCCATGCATTGTAAATTGAAAAACAAATCTTGTGAAGATACTATGACTTGAAGAAACATAAAGAGAATATGAATTCTAATCTTGGATTTGTTGGCAATGGGACACACAAGCATGGGGAAGTTCATCACCTTATCATTTATCATTTGGAAAGAAACAATGCTTACCTGGTCATTGGTTTGTGTTAGTTCATTTACTTAAGTTGCCTGGGCAAGAATATTGCTGGTATTTACCAGTTTCTTTGTCTTTTGCTCAATGTCCTTCTGAGAGGATGCTTTTTGACTAAGGTAATCCTGCTTTGTGTTTCACACTGTGTCTAATTATCCTATCTGATTGGTTTTAAAATGTCTATATCTGTACAGTTGCTTTCAGTAGCCCTTAGCAGGTTATTATTGATTGATTATTCACCTCTAGTCAGTGAGGTCTCAGTATCTGAAATACACACAGGACCCAAAGGGTCAAGAGTTGGTGGCTACTACTGATTTCACTTGACTGGCTGTACTTTGAGACTTCTAAGAGGTTGCAAAGGTGGAAGAACCACAGACTAATTTCCATCTTGTTTGGGTTAGCTTGATATTAATTCTGACTTTGGATGGTCTTCAGTATTTCTTGCATTTAGTTTTCTTCTTACAGGACTGTGGGTTGAAGCTAAGTCCTCGCACATTCTCCTCAAACGACCTGCCACTTAGTTATTCTCCCAGCCCTCCTTTCCCTTCTTGAGGTGGCCTCATTAAGGTGCTCAGACTGACCTTCAAGTCACATTGATTTCCTGACATCCTTGCCTTAGCTTCATGAGTTATGGAGGTTACCAACCTATTGTGCTGAGCCTTACCAGGTGTCCTTTTAAAATATAATGCACAGTTAGATGGATCATTGGATTTATGACTTAACTTATAAGTGATTAAAATCTATTTGCTCTTAGAAGCCACATTGAACCATAAGTGTCTCCCAACAAATATTAAACTTACTGAATAATCGAATGTGCTAATACAGCCAGTCTTTGATTTCATTCATTCATCTCTATTAAACATATATATCTGCATTAAAGATAGATCTGGTTCACTTGGCCCTTAAGTTAGGAGTTCTCAAATTAAAAGTTATATGTAACATTGGCAATTTTGTTTGGTAATTAAATAGTTTCTGAAAGACTTGTCCCAATATGAATCTGAAATTATTCCTTTTGAAGATTTATTTATTTTATTTATATGACTACACTTTATCTGTCTTCAGACACACTAGAAGTGGGCATTGAATCCCATTATAGATAGTTGTGAGCCACTGTATGGTTGCTGGGAATTGAACTCAGGACCTCTAGAAGAGTTAAGTCAGTGCTTTTAACTCCTGAGCCATCTCTCCAGCTCCCAGAAATTATTGTGCCATTTGGAATTGTCCACTCTGTTATTTCTCCTTTCATTACTTAAAGATAATCAATTGGTAAATATATAAATGTAACATGGAAGGTGTATATTATCATGACTAAATCACTCCTTTATCGGAAGTTTGCTTAAGCTGAGTCCAGAATAATTGAACAAATGGCATAGCTTTTTAATAAAATAAGTAAAATGCCATTAACCATGAAGACTATCTGTTACAACTCACTTTGGAGTCCAGTAGTACATCCCTTCCTTTGGCACCTCTCTCTGCAAGCTGGCAGAGTCATTTAATTCTTTAACTCTTGAAGCTTCAATCTCTCTCTCTCTCTCTCTCTCTCTCTCTCTCTCTCTCTCTCTCTCTCTCTCTCTCTCCACCTCCTCCTCCTCTTCCTCCTCCTCCTCTTCCTCCTCCTCCTCCCTCTCTCTCTATCTGCAGAATTGAGCTCTAGGCCTTAGGCAAGACCAAAGAGGAAAAGGAAATCAACTTCTTCAAAGTTGATAAAGACTGGAGGAAAAGCAACTGGTAAAACTGTACTCATACGACCACACATATGAACTGTCAAGAAAGGTACCAAAGGACAAACTCTTCTTAAGGTAAAAGACAACATAAAGGTATGCGTATTTTTTTCTGCCTGGGTTTTTGTAACCATTTTTTCCAGGATTGAGAAGAACATTTATTTTGCAACTAATAGAGATTCATTTTAAGTGTCTCTTACTTTTTGGGATAATACTGTATAATAATGGAGAGAGCATAGGATTTGGCTCTGAAAAGACATAATCTGTATTCCTGACTGTTCTGTGTAGTATATATTTGAGTTTAAAGTTACTACATGTTAACTGGGAATTAAATATTTACCAGATATGATTTTCATGAGACTTGAGAAAGATAATATAGGTAAAGTTATTGATATGTTATACAGAAACAACAAGCATTCCTCAACTTGGCCTGTTATAGATTAAAATTATATTGTTTGGATTTCTGTGATAAAGCCTGGGCATGTGGACTTCTTTTGTTAGTTCTGTGACTGGTAAGAACACTGCAGGCTAGGCCACAGCACAGGATGGGTGGGTCTGTTTGGGTCTGAAGTGTTGATTTGGTTTGGGTTGTACGAAGTCAGGTGGACACAAGGGGATTTGCTGGCACACAGGATTGTGCATCCTGGTCAAAACCCAAAAGGTGGGGACAGCTCAGGTACAAGATGTGCAGAATCTGCCTTGGCAGAGAGGCTGGATATGCCTTTGTGGGTGTGGAATGTCTACTATTAGGAGGTCCTGTACATATTGAGGCTAAAGTTATTTTGTCAGGTTTTGCCACAAAATATATTTTGTCATATTTGCCACAACAATGTTAAAGTTAGTTAAAAATAAGACCTTTATACACACACTAGCATATGCATTTCTGTATACATAGCATGTACACGTCTCAAAGGAGCAATAGAAGCAGGTTCTTGTTTTTTCCTGCAGAGGCCAGAAAAAGAGTGTCACATCCCCTGGAACTGGAGTTACAGATGTTTGTGAGCCACCATATGAATGAGGGATTCAAACTCAGGTCCTCTAGAAGAGCAGCCAGTGCTCTGAACTGCTCACCATCTCTCAAGCCTCTAGTTTAAATCCTTTGAGGAGCCTCCAAACTGATTTCAGTAATGGCTATATTAATTTGTGCTCCCACCAGTGAGAATAAGAGTTCCTGTTTCCCTACATCTTCTCCATTTATTGTTAGTTTTCTTAGTGATAGCCTTTCTGATTGTGATGAGGTGGTAAATATCCTACCATAGAGCTATTTTCACATCCACGTTTATTGTTATTCTACATAGCATCGTGAAGAAATGGAACCAGCCTAGATGTCTATTAACAAATGAGTGGATAATGAAAATGTGGTACATTTATGGAGTGAACTTTCTTTAAATTTTCAGGAGAATGGTTGAACTTGGAAAGTTCATTAAGTTCATACCCAAATTCAGAGAGAAAAGTTACATCGTGGTCTCCTTCATATGTGGATTCTAGCCTATAATCAATTTCTCTCTCTCTCTCTCTCTCTCTCTCTCTCTCTCTCTCTCTCTCTCTCTCTTTCTCTCTCTCTTCCTCCCTCCCTCCCTCTCTCTGTCTCTCTCTGTGTATATGTGTGTGTGTGTTTGTGTGTGTGTGTATGCATGCACACATGTGTGCGTGTGTGCATATGCTGTCAGTGTATGCATAGCATCACCTTTAGAAAGGAAACCAAGACCCTTGGTCTTGCAAACTTTATATGCCACAGTACAGGGGAACGCCAGGGCCAAGAAGTGGGAGTGAGTGGGCAGGGGAGCAGGGCAGGGGGGTGTATAGGGGACTTTCGGGATAGCATTTGAAATGTAAATGAAGAAACTATCTAATAAAAATTTGGAAAAAAAAAAGAAAGGAAACCAAGAAAGGGTATGATCAATGATCAATGATGTGGAAGGATGGAATACAGACAAAAGAACACATGGGTGACAAATGAGGATATAATGCTAGTTTCTTTTCTAGTTTCATTCCTGTTGTAGTTCTGTTTTTTTTTTTTTCTTCTGTTTTGTGGAGAATAGGCATACAAGAATGTAATGGATAGTTAATAGTTAATACCCTAAGGGAAGTTCCATGGCTTTAGAATGGCTCTTCAAACTGTACAAAAGTTCATTGAGATATACAGAGTTTAGGCTGAGCAAGTGCTGAGGGGCTGTGTGATATCTTTATTTGTGAGTTCATTATAACACAGTGGTTTTGTTTAGTAATAAAATAATTTTAAGATTTCAAAATCATTGGAGGTTAGTATTCATAAAGAGTGGCATTTGTGAGACTTATACCTGAGCAACAAAGAAATAGTGTACTAAAAACAAACATGAGAAGATGTGTAGAATATATCCAGGGTAACAACCCCAATGTTCCACATGATCCACTTACAGATATAGGAATGTCTTGTGGCCACTGGTTTCAATACATATACAGTGTAGAAAGCAGAAAACCCACCAAAATATCTTGACTATAAATTAGCAGGTTAATAGAACTGTAATGGGTAAAGTTGCATTTTTTTGTTTAAACTCTGCTCTGGTTTGGATGTAAAATGCCCCCCAGAGTGTCATGTATTTAAATACTTGAGCCTCATCTGGTAGTAGTCTATGGAGAGGTTGTGGAATCGTTAGGAATTGGGGTTTAGGTAGAGTAGGTTCATCACTAGGCACAGGCCTTGAGGGTTATAACCCTCCCACCTTTGCTTCTCAGAACTATATAACAAGCAGATACTACATGCTTGTGCTTTCTTGGATAGATCCCAAGGCACCGTGTCTTCACTGCTATGATGGGCTATGCATCCCCAAACCTCTGAGCCCAGTTAAATTAAATTCTCCTCCCTTAAGTTTCTTCTGCCAACTGTTCTGTTCTAATGAGGATAAAAGTAAATAGTCTAAAAACACTGGTACTGGGGTCACTGCCATGTTAAATGTGGCTGTGTGATTCACAAGCCTCTAGAACTGGTTGGTGAAAAGAATATTGATGAGTTTGGAGCTACAGACTAGATATCTAAAATAGTCAACAGAGCTTAAAAGGCCATTCTGGTAGCATTTCGGAAGACCAAAATCCAGATAGAATGATGGAAGTGAAGGCCTGGCACCTGAGGTTTTGGAAAGGAATAAAGACTCATATTACAGTCTGGCAAAGAATCTGGCTACACAATCTTCATGTCCTGAAGTTTTGAGTAAGGATAAATTCAAATACTATGACAATTTATTTCACAGAGGAAATTCTCAGATTGTATAGCATTAAGCTTATGGCATGGTCACTTATCTGTACTTTCAGTCAGATTTACAATGAGAATAGAGCAAAAAGAGCACAGCATAAAGAGGTAAAAATGTTTAGTAAGGAGAGGAGTATGAACATATTTAAAATAGTAGACATGCTGTGTATACAGTGAGTCTAGTTGTTAAAGAAATTGGTATCATTAAAAAGCAACTACAAAAATTTCTTTGCAACAGTGAGAATGGTGCCTTAATGATAAGCCCCCAATCACCCAAAGTTCCAAGGTATAACAATACAAACTCACTTTGAAACCTTGATTTAAAACTAGAGTGCTAGAACAGGAGAGATGTCTCGGTAGCTAATACCACATACTACTTTTGCAAAGGACCATTGTGGTTTGCAGTTCCCGGAGATCAGTGCCCTCTTCTGATCTCCATGAGCATCCACATGCGCATGTTCCCACCGCATGCCATCCACAAATTAAAAATAAATAAATTAAAATTAAATAAAAGAATGTTTAAAAAGGGAAGAAGCCCAGGGTACCCTGAATGAAATGGGGAAATGTTTTCCCTAGTTTGGCCACTCGAGCACTTGGAGGCCACTAGAGCCAGTGTGCCCCTGGGCCAGGCTACATTAAAAGCTAGCAGCAAAGCTTCTTAGTATCATATATGTGGTCCTAGTTCTACAAGCATACAAAATGCAATAGTTTGGTGAGTATGAAGTCTTCACCCAAAACTTCAGAGGAAAAAGCCTGTGAGGCTAGGCAATGCATAACAGAGCCATATTCTCTGAAGAGAGGCCCTGATAGGCTGATGTATGAAGCTGTTAAAGTGAGCCCCAGGGTTGCAACCGAGTCACAATGATGCAGGAGATGCCAAAAATGCCAAACATCTACCGAGGGAAGTTGAAAACATTGTGTAGAGCCACTGCAGGACAGAGAGCATCGATACTACAGGAAGCAAGGCTGAAGGGGGCTCTGGTCTTATTTTTCTCTGCTCTTACTTTCCTCTTCTTCCACTCCTTACTTTTGAAATGGGAATGTTGATTCTGTGCCATTATATATTGGAAGTATGGAACTTGGATCTTTTATTTTCTTTAGATTACTTTTATTCTCTGTGTATTGGCATTTGCCTGCAGGTAAATGCAGCAGGCACATGCACTGCCCACAGAGGCCAGAAGAAGGTATTATATCCACCAGAACTGGAGTTTACAGATGGTTGTGAGCTACCATATAGGTGCCAGGATCTGAACTTAGGTCCTCTTCAAAAGCAGCAAATGCTCTTAAACACTGAACCATCTCTCCAGCTCCTGGATTTTTTTTCCAGAGACAGTGTTTCTCTGTATAGCTCTGGCTATCCTGGAACTCACTTTGTAGACCAGGCTGGCCTCGAACTCAGAAATCCACCTGCCTCTGCCTCCCGAGTGCTGGGACTAAAGGCCTGAGCCACCACGCCTGGCTGGATTTTTTTTTTTTTTAATTAGGACTTATAACTAAGAGTTTGCCTGAGACTTTGGACTTTAAACATCTTTGTCCCCTTATACTGGTGTTGAGAATATTAAGACTATTGAATATTTAATATAAGAATATGAAAGTTGGGCTAAATATATGTGTATTATGAGATAGTCATGAGCCTATGGAGGAGTACTACACTTTGAATATAAGGCTCATGTGTTTGAATACTTGGTCTCCAGCTGGCGGTGCTCTTTGGGGAGGTTTCAAAAGTCTGAGAAGGTGGAGCTGAGCTGAGGAAGTTCGTCACTGGAGGCAGGTCTTGAGGGTTAGTTTTATCTGGACCTGCTTCCAGTTTCATCTCAGCTTCCTGGCCTAAGCTATGCATCAACAAGCTGCAACAAACTCCCATTGCCAAGGATGGAGGCCCCGCTTCCAAGGATGGAACCCCGGCTTCCGTGGATGGAGCCCTCACTGCCGTGGATGGAGCCCCCGCTTCCGTGGGTGGAGCCCCCACTGCCGTGGATGGAGCCCCCACTGCCGTGGATGGAGCCCCCGCTTCCGTGGGTGGAGCCCCCACTGCCGTGGATGGAGCCCCCGCTTCCAAGGATGGAGCCCCCGCTTCCAAGGATGGAGCCCCCGCTGCCAAAACTTCCCTCCGAAGATCAACCGTATCTCCTCAAACTGTAAGCCAAACTAAACCTTTCCTCCCTTGAGTTGTTTCTGTTAGATTTTCTCACAGTGAGGAGAAAAGTAATATGGATGCTTAGCCAGTTTCTAATATTGTGTCACCGTCATTTATGATTTAAACATGGACTGGTTCTTTAGCATTGGCAGAAAGTAGAAAGCTTGTAATTTTTAGTCCCCATAACATAGGTAGGTAGCTTAGGAACAATCCCACATTCTGCTGGTGCTCTTTAAATAAGACCTGACAGGGAGAAAAGGTCTTCTGAGACTTTGCAGCTCTATGGGTGCCTTCACAGATACATTTCAGACAGCTTCCATAACTGTTCTTTGAGTCTAAAGCCCCATGGTTGGTAATAACAGAGCTACTGTGATGTTTCTATTTATAAAAGGTAAATATTCAATTTTTCAATTCCAAGAGACTTTCTTTGTGAGACCCAATTAATCAAGATCTGTTAGGCTAACATTCAGAAAGTAAATGGCTCTTTAGAAGGCTGTGGACTTCATCTATGTAAAATGTAAATTTCCAGGAAAGTCTCCATGGCACCTTGAGAGCTTAACCAAGGTATCATCTCAAATTGTAATCATTTGCTTAAAGAGGGGCTGAGAGGTTCTATTATCCCTTTGTGTTGATTCGATGAACTAAGACAATGACCTCAATTTGCAAATGAATTTAGGATGAGCTGAAATGGGGAAAAAAAGGAGTGCTGTTCTCTTATAAGAGAAACAAGGAACTGAGAACTCCGCCCCACCGGAGGCTGGGCCTCCCCCAGCCAGAACCGCGCCGCTGCGCCATCTTTCCTCTGAGCCCAGCGGACACAGCTAGGGACACCCCAGGACTTTAAGATCGCATTGGGGTTAGCGTGAGTGCAGAGGTGGTTTTGGGAGCAGCGGGTCAGCAGTTCACTCCAGGGGCAGGAACTGAGAA
>LR756403.1:4111890-4126564 GCA_902729485.2 Mus minutoides | reverse complement strand
AAAAAAAAAAAAAAAAAAAAAAAAAAAAAAGAGAAACAAGATACAATAAAATCTGAAAGACATGTTTTGTACTGGTTCAGAACTTCTGTCTAATGTGTGCCAAATGTCCTACTTTTTATTAGATAAAAATTAGAGGAGGCCATTGTTTTGGATTCTAAGCTCCTGCATGAAGCCCTGACAGAGCATAATAAATATCAAAATATTGTTACTCATACTGAAGCAAGTTATCTGACCTTCCAAAAATGAGAGATGATAGTGCAGTTTCTCAAACAGGGCAGTTATAGTAGGCATGATAATGAAGCTCTCCCTGTTCCCAATCTTTAATCCCCAAAGTAACCTGAATTAACCTAAAGTTAACCAATCAGTGCGCTTTCTTTGGTTCTCTCCATATATTGTCTGCCAAAGGACCTTGGAACAGCTAACCCAGTTTGTTATTTATGTATGTTTTCTTCAGTTTCTGTTTACCAACCTTCTGCTAACTTCATTGAAGCATTTATTTGCTTCATGAAATGAAGCATTGCCTGATTCAAGAACCACAAACCCACTTCAAAACCTTTAAGATAAATTTGCTGTATTCTACCATTTGACAGCAGTCTCATTCAGATTGCTTATGTACACATACCTTGGGTATGCTTATTAAATAATCAAACACAATAATTTTCTAGGCTTTAAGAGAATATTCTGTGTCAGAATTTTTATCTCTTGAATATGTTGGATACCTATAGATATGAAACAGAATAAATAATGTATAATGTCAGAAATCAAAAGTCCAGGCAATGTATATAATATCTGCTTGTCTAGACTTGGAAGCAACTAGAAACATGAATTCACATGCAAACCAAATCCCAGGTAAAACACCAAATTAGAAACTATGAAGGAAAAAGACAGAATTGTAAGGTATGTGGAATGGAGCAAACCTGGCAACAAGCACCGAGAGACATGGCAAGGCAGTTCAGGGGAGAATAAACACTGCGATGAGAGGTTAGCCAGATATTCAAATATAGTCTGCATTTCTTCCTGGGTCAAATGGGCAAGGCAAAGCAAAAACAGAGAATTGGTCTTTGCATTGAGGGAACAATATGTACAAAGTTGTCCTGGCCAGAGGATTCATGGATATTCTCTGACTAGCTACTGAGCTGGCTAAGAGCACTAGAAAGAACATAAGGGAAAGAGGTAACGTCAATCAACAAAGTGACAGTATTTGTATCCTGTTAAAACTAACTCCAACTTTACATTCTGGAAATTTTAGGATGAGTAATTTCACCAAGCAGCATCTACCACAATCTGAAGTGAATTCTAGCTTACTTAATTCTACTTTAAAAACCAACATAAGCAGAGGTCTGATCAAAATATGCTAACTGTATATAGTGAAAAAATGGTGCAGCTACTTTTAAAGGATAAATTCAATTTTTTACACATAAAAATATCTATGGTATATAGTTTTTGAATTTAACTTCTATTTGTACATGACCTATGTGTGTTTGATGATTTTCTGTCTTATACCAATTATTCAATATTTTCAATTTCTTCTTTCTATAGATGCAGAAAATTCACCAAAGATCTAGCTGTTATATTGCTCACGCCTGCATGTTCTAAAATTTCTACTTTGTTGTCCTTTAAATAACAAACAATAATACTAAAAAATAAAAAACGAGCTACTTCGTGTTGCCCATTTACCTCAGGGTGTAAGCAAGTGATTCTCAAATCTCACATTGCATTAGAACTATCCAGGTACTTTAAGAGCTATAGAGATTTTCTTTTAATAATTCATGATAGGTATGGACACAAAAATATTGTACAAATATTCCAAGTGAGTCTAGTATGCATACAAAATTGATACTCCACCAAGAACACAGACTAGAAACCAGACTACTTGAACTTGAATCTTGGCTCTGTCATTTACGCTTCATATAGGCAAAATAGTTAAGTCTCGTGGCTCACCTGAAAAAAAAAAAAAAAAAACCTGTGTATGTTAGTAACAACTATCTCTTACAGTCACATGAGATTAACCCTACATATACATATAATGTAGTACAAAGTTTCTTCTGTCCTCTGGTAAGTATTGCAATCCCAAATCTAGTAGCAGCACCTCATTCAGCATCTGTAATAGAATGCAGCCAAACTTCTATTATATTTAATAATATATTAATTATGAAATAATTTTGAAACATTTATTCTCTAGAAAATGCATACACTTATGGTTAATATTTTGGCATTTTTGCAAGACCATTTTGGCTATCTCTAAAGACACTAGGGCTTTTTTTTTTCTACATCTTTCTTCTTCTGAGCATTACCAGAATTGTTCTTATTGTCATATTCATAGCAAATCATATGGGATCTACTCTCTGAAAACAGAAACTTTCCATTAACCAAACTTTAAAATTACCATTCTGAAGAATGACAACGTACTTAAGCTGAAACATTTTTTTTTTTTTGCGTGTGCCATATAGAATAGCATCTTGGGGGTTACAAGGTTCTGGATTTCTAGTGAGTCTCATTCATCTTAATATCTGTCCTCGATGCATATGCTAACCTGGTATAGTTTGTTAAAGGTCGGATGATGGATGATGGATCATAAAATGTGGAAATGTAAACAATGAGCGGGTAGTACTGCATTTGGGTATTGTACACTTACACTCATAAATGGAAAGTGCCCCTCTTATAGGAAGGAAAATGATGGCAAAAGGTTAAAGAAGAAAAAGGCAAGTTCAAAAGACATCGAATATACAAAAGCATGTAATGAAATCCTATCTTTCTTTGTCTATAAAACAGAAATTAAAATGTACACAGGTAAAATATTAAAAGAAATGTTAAAACATACATATATTTGGAGGTATTGTTTGGGGCACTTAGGTTCTCAAATTCTCAGCACATGTTCTTTGCATATCATTATTTCTCCCAAGCCATCTCTACTAATGAAGATTAGTAGAGATTCGGGAAATTTAATGTATTTTGTTAAATCCAATACCCTATCTCTTGTGGTGTAATATGAATGAAGACTATATAAACTCTCTGCTTCTGTTTAAAATGAGTAGCCTAGGAAGTCTGATTGGTCAGCTCTAGTGGTAAATGGTTAATATTTTGGCATTTTTGCAAGACCATTTTGGCTATCTCTAAAGACACTAGGGCTTTTTTTTTCGACATCTTTCTTCTTCTGAGCATTACCAGAATTGTTCTTATTGTCATATTCATAGCAAATCAGTTTTTCATTTTATTTGTGTGTTTTGTTTCCTTTTGATTCAGGGTCTTACTATTTGCTCTGGCTGCCCTGCACCACACTTTGAAGACCAGGCTAGCCTTAAACTCAAAGATCTGCCTGCTTCTGTCTCTTGAGTGCTCAGCTTAAAGGCGTGCAAACCCATCCTGGACTGTAGAGTAGTTCTATTTGGTTTTAACCCCACCATATTGCTTCAAATTAGTCCATCTTAGACCTGTGTGCCAGTTTCCAAGCCACTTCCACATTTTGAGGTATTTATTCTGTGTATGAATTTCTGTCTTGGTCTGATTGAACTACTAATACCACAGTCTGAATAATTAATAAACTATGAAATGTAATGCCCCACACAGCCCTAGGAATTCTGAGATGAATGTGCCAGTAGATTTGGTAGATTTAATGAAGGCTCATCCATCATTGAATCCACCTTCCAGCTGTGTCTTCGTATGGCAGAAGGGCAAAGGGGGACAAAGGTTCTTTTATATAAGGACAAGCCTCTTTTATAAGGACACTAATACCATCTAGTTGCTTACAAAAAAATCCCACCTTTTAATACCCACAAGAATTCGGTTTTAGTGTATTGATTTGGAGGAATACAAACATTCAGACTAAAGGAAATGGTGAAGAATTTGTGGACATAATTTTTGGCAACATACTTCCTTTTTCATCTTGGTACCATTCACCCTTTTATCCTATTAACGTCTCATAAGAAATATATATATTACCTTAAAATTGTTTGGTTACCATTATAAAGTTTCCATTGGTATTTCTAAGAATTGAATAAAGTATGGTTATTGTGCTATGGGAACTCCAGGGTGTGCTGGCTGACTCTGCCATGCTCTATGCTTGTTCCTTGAAAAATGTATTTCAATTATCTTCTACAACGTTGATGAACAGTGTTATCATCTCTATTCACTAGATGGCAGTCTTGGGTAATATAGCAACTATATTGAAAGATTTACATTGCAATCCATGTCCTTGTGATATTATAACCAATATTACTGCCATTAGAGTTGCTCATCAACCTCTAGTATAAATATTGGAACTGACTGCATAAGTCATCTATACGGTGCATTTGAATGTTTAATATGGAGAATTATTAATAAATAAGGAGGGTGGTGTATTCTAGTAGGGTTTGCTGAAGGAGAGGGAGGCAGAAAGATCATGAGTTTGAAGCCAGCCAGAGCTATATATTTGAGGTTGGCATAGTGGCATGCACCTTTAATGCCAGCACTCTAAGAGACAGAGGCATGAGCAGCTATGTGAGTCTGAAGGCAGCCTGGTCTACATAGATATTTCCAGGATAGTGAGGACTACATAGAGGGACAGCTTCTCAAAAACAAACAAATGGAGAGAGAGAGACAGACAGACAGAGAGAGAGAGAGAGAGAGAGAGAGAGAGAGAGAGAGAGACATGTTCATGAAGCAGAGAGACAGAGACAAAGACAGAGACAGAAAGGTGGAGAGAGGTGGAGAGTGGTGGAGAGTTGTGGGGAGTGTGGAGAGTGGTGGAGAGTGGTGGGGAGAGGTGGAGAGTGGTGGAGAGTGGTGGAGAGTGGTGGGGAGTGGTGGAGAGTGGTGGAGAGTGGTGGGGAGAGGAGGTAAGTCTTTTTAAGTCCAGTGGATTCTGGAAAATAAAAATGTGGCTTGATTTTGTGTTAAAGAAACAGCTGGATAGAAAGGCTGAGTTTATCAGCTGAGCTCTTGTAGCTCTTGTAAACCTGGTAGCCTTGTGAAAGTGGCACACTGGTTATCATGTGATAAGTATCTTTATCAATTCCAGTCTTACTTAACAGGACTCTTGATTGTGGAAGTCTATTTGGAAATTCAGCTGGTTTATATTTTACATTTTAGTACTGTGAGGAAAGACAGAAATACTACTCATCACTTCATTGTTATTCAAGTATAGAAAGGGGGCCCTAGTTCTAAGTATATGGCCATATACACATGTATATATGTACAATAGGAGAGTGGTTAGTGCCCTTAAGTAATGGATACATGTTGGTTTGATGGAGACTTGGATTGCCTCTCATTGAATGTTATGTTAATCCATATTCCATTTTGTAGTAAAGTAATAACTTTAATTCCGGGTGCATTAACTATTTTAACATGCATCTCATAAAGGTAAAACCAGTAACATAATCAAATAAGGTCTTAACCCTTGCTAATAATTAACACTGGGTGCTTCTTGGTGCCAGTATACTTCAATATCATGAAGCAGAAGGTATTTAGTCAAGATAATTCACCTAAACCTCACATTATATTTCTCTGCAATTATAGGTATTTGAGAAACAAAGTAGCTGAAACCTTGCTGATATGTGAGGTAAAGGAGATAGGTTTATAAAAGGTTGTTAAGGTTCATGGGTTGGACCATCAGAAAGGTGTCCTGATTCATGTTAGAGGCTTCTCTAGCAGTCAACATAATTGTTCATTGCTAAATACTGTCTCACATTTCATCAAAATTCTCTAGGTACAGGAGAGACAGTAGCATGTCACATTTTCAGAATTCAGTAGTTTAAGGATTAATTACTAGATTTGGTAAGGAAGAAAATGATATATTTTAATCCTTTTTCTTGTATTTTTAAAACCTCGGGGCTTATTGTTATTTAGTAGAAATTTTCCTGTTGTGTTCCTAAAGTAAAAGATGATGATACTAGACTTCCTAAATAAATGCATTCAAGAAACTCATGCTGTTTTTACTCAGTCATGACCTCCATAGTGACTGTGACTGGCAATTTGCTTTGTGAACTTGGGTTTTATATTTTTTGCACTTGAGTAGACAGCTAATAATAACTGGATGGTGTCAACTGATTGCATTATTCTTTCTATTCACTTCTTACTATGTCTTTTGTAGTAGATGCACTATGGTGAACATGAGTACACAATACAGACCATGTCAGTGTTTATTGACCACTATCCATCTAGTTCCCCGCCTTCCCCCCCCCCACACACACACACCACCTGGTTCTGATACCCTAGTCATTCCCTCTGCAGTACTCAGATCATTTTGATAAGTCATTTTCCATTACCAGTAAGCTTACAAACATTTTACTTTTGCTTTGAAACAAAGAAGAATGTCCAGATGCACCCTCATGCTGATCAGAGCCACCCATAAATCAGGTTTGGTCATTTTCCTTCTCTATTCACTGAGACCTCAGGCTCCAGTGTAAACACTGATAATGTGGGAATCTGGAACACCCTGCCCCTAGGCTTCCTTGCACATTCTAATGCTGCATATGCCAATCTTAGAAAAGAACAACAACAACATATCTTACAGTAGTTGTCATTAGGCCCATTCAAACAGATAATATTGTGAACTTAAAAAGGATTCAATTTATGGTGGTAGTTTTCTGCCCTATACTAATTTTTGCTAAAGGATCAAATGTTGTCTCTACCAAGGCCTATTAAAATGCCAGAGACTCCTAACTTATGTCTAATTCTTTACTGCAGATAGCATGCCCTTGTTCCAGACCATCAAAGGTTATGTTGTAAATTTTCCGTGATACTTATTACAAATTGCATATGAAATCTGTTCCCTCCACATATATTCTAATACTATACGTGCCTTTAGATCAGTGGTTCTCCACCTGTGGGCCCAAACCCCTTTGGAGGTTGAACGACCTTTTCACATGGGTCACATTATCAGATATCCTGCATATCAGACATGACAATTCATAATAGCAAAATTACAGTTTTGAAGTAACTGTGAAATGATTTTATGGTTGGAGGTCACCACAGCATGAGGAACTGTATTAAAGGGTCATAGCGTTAGGAACCTTGAGGACCACTACATTAAATTATATGGTCCAAACAGCGGGGTTACTTTCATCCCAATTTGGACCTGCTACAAGTTCTCTTAATAAAGAATTATCTAGATCAGGTTGGCCTGTGGGCATGTCTCTGGGGGACCATCTTAATTGTTACCTGATATGTGTAGACCCAGCCCACTATGGGCAGCACCATTTCCTAGGCTGGGCCCTGAACTGTGTAAGTTTAGAAAGCAGTCAAGCAAGGACCCATGTATTTTTTTTTTTCTTTCCCTGCTCTTGACAGTGGATGTGGTCCTTTAATTTTCTTTCTTGTCTTTCACACCGTAATGGACTATAACTTAGAATTGTAAGATAAACATGACCTTCCTTCCCTAAGTTGCTTTTTTGTCAGGGAATTTATTTGTCACAGCAACAGAAATTAAAGAACACTGCTCTACAATCAGATTCTCAACACAAGTTAAAGGAAAGTATTCCATATACAGAGAGTTACCCAGTAGAATTTTCTGCAAATTTCATGATGTTTATAAACACAGGGAAATTTTGGAATAGATTTGTATACTAAACATGTTAAGACTCTTCTCTAATCTGACATGTGTATATGAAATTATTTTATTCATTTACATTCCAAATGTTGTCCCCCTTCCTGGTCTCCCCTCCCAGAGTCCTTCACCCCATCCCCACTCCCCTTTGCCTCTGAGAGGGTGCTCCTCCATCCACCCACCCCCTCAGACTCCCACTCCCACCCTGTTTCCCTCTTCCCTGGGGCATCAAGTCTCTATAGAATCAGGCTCATCCCCTCCCACTGAGAACAGACAAGGCAGTTCTCTGCAACATATGTGCCCAGAAGCCACGTACCAGCCCATGTATGCTCTTTATTGGTGACTTATTCTCTGAGAGCTCTGAGGTTTCCAGGTTAGTTGACACTGTTTGTCTTCCTATAGAGTTGTCATTTCCTTTAGCTCCTTCAATCTTTCCCCTAATTCTTTCATAGGGCTCCCTGACCTCAGTCCAATGGTTGGATGTAATTATCTGCATCTTTCTCAGTCAGCTTGGTAGAGCCTCTTAGAGGATAGCCATGCTAGGCTCTTGTCTGCGAGCACAAGATGACATCAGTAATAGTGTCAAGAGTTTGGTCCCTGAGCATGGGATGGATCCCAAGTTGGGCTAGTCACTGGATGGCCTTTCCTTCAATCTCTGCTTCATTTTTGTCCCTGAATTTCCTTTAGACAGGGGCAATTCTGGGTCAAAAATTTTAAGATGGGAGGGTGGCCCCATCCATCTACTGTCTATCTATTAGAGGTGATCTCTTCAGGTTCCATCTCCCCACTGTTGGGTATTTCGGCTAAGGTCATACCCATTGACTCCTGGGAGCCTCTCACCCCAGATCTCTGGGACTTGCTAGGGCTTCCTTCTGCTTCCCCTGCAACCCCACAACTGCATATTTCCATTCATTCTCCTGGCCCTCTGGGCTTCTCTCCTGTCTCCTCCCATACCTGATCCTGCCCCCTTTCCCTTCCCCTTCCTTGTCCCACCCAGGTCCTTTCTTCCCTCTGCCCCCTGTGATTATTTTGTTCCCCCTTCTAAGTGGATTCAATGCATCCTCACTTTGGCATTCCTTCTTGTTAAACTTCATATGGTCTTCATATGGTATGTTGAATCGGGGGCTTTCTGTACTTTTGGCTAATATCCACCTATCAGTGAGTACATACCACATGCACGTCCTTTTGGGTCTGGGTTACCTCACCTGGGATGATATTTTATAGTTCCATCCATTTACCTGCAAAATTTATGAATTCCTCATTCTTAATAGTTAAATAGTATCCCATTATGTAAATGAATCCAACAAAGAAAGAGAACTTCAGACCAATTTCGCTTAAGAAGATATATTTTTATATAAAAAAAGTTCTCTATTGGGTTGCAACTATAGTAGATGCTCTGTATCAAGCTAGTTAACTTGGGAAAGTGCTTGCCATATTATCATGATAACCTGAGTTTGATCCCCAGAATCAAAAAAAAAAAAAAAAAAAAAAAAAAAAAGCCAGGCATGGTAGTATCTACTTCTAATTCCAGCAGTAGGAGGTAGAGACTAGTGGATCATTGCGGCTTAACCAGCCTTTCCTTCTCAGTGATCTCCTGGCTAGTGAGACACCGTATCTTTAATTTAAAATGGTGAATGTGTCTGAGGGAGGATACCTGAGGTTGGCCTCTGGCTTCTCTACATGTGTGTACACATATGCTCCCATATAAACAGACACACACACACACACACACACACACACACACACACACACACACACACAAAACCCACAATGCAACTAACTTATTTTTTAAAACTATTTGCCTATGAATGTCTGTGCACCACATATGCCCCTTGTACCTGTGCAGGCCAGAGGAGGGAGTTAGACCCCTGGAAACTAGAGTTACAGGTGGTTGTGAGCTGCCATGTGGGTGCTGGGCACGAAGCCCAGGTCCTGTGGAAGAGCAGCTAGTGCTCTCAACTGTGAGTCACCTCTCTAGCCCACCTGCTTTGTTTCGTGAAAATAATATTTACTATTCTATGTAAATCATTGCTTTGCCTGCACGTATGCCTTTGTATTATGTGTGTGCATAGAGGCTAGAAGAGAGTATCAGATCCTCTGGAACTGGAATTGCAGACATTTTTGAGCCACAACAAGGGTTCTGGGACTTGAATCTCTAGAAGAGCAGTCAGTGCTGTTAACTGTTGAGACATCTCTTCAACCCCCTTATACTGCTGTATTTTAATTAAATATATATTCAAAACTGCCAATGTCAATAAACATATATTTAATTTTATTTCTATAACATCAGTTCCCTAGCAGCTACATCCTATGTGACACTACGTGTTTACCTATTAGCAATAAAATTATTTTTTCAAAATGAATAAAGGTGGGAACTGGTTTTCCTCTATTTTCTTCTGAACTGTAACTTATCATATATTTTCCTTTACTTTTAAATATATTTTTGTGCATGTAATTCCAATGGTATAGCTGTAGTTCTTTTTTGTTTGTTTGTTCAGTGCTAAATCATGTTATACTTAATGCTAGGTCTAACTGCCCTCCACCCAAAGCCATGTGTTGAAACTTTAATTGACAATGTGATAGTACTGAGAAGTGGCACTGTGGGCTGGAGAGGTGGCTCAGCAGGTAAGAAAATGAACTGTTCTTCCAGAAGACCTGAGTTCAATTCCCAGAACCCAAAATATGACCTGTAATTTCAATTCCCAGGTATCCAATCAATGTCCTCCTTCGGCTTCCATAGGTATCACACACATAGTGTACAGATATGTAGCCAGGTAAAACACACATATACATAAACTATTTTTTAGTTGAATATATATATATATATATATATATATATATATATATATATATATATATATATATATTTTAAAAGGCCTTGAAGGACCTCATCATCTTCTGTTCTACTGTGAGGACATAGTATCCATTCTTTAACCCTCCTTCATCTTATCTGCCTGGCCAGACACCAAATACCAGTTTTTTGATCTAGAAATCCCAACCTTTAGAAAAATAAGAAAAAAAAAATACTTCCTTCCTTCTTTGTTTCTTTTCTTTTAAGGCAGAGTATCACACTGTATGTACATTAGCAATTCTCCTGCCTCAACCTCCTGAGTTATGGGATTTCAAATCTGAGTCATCACACTCAGGTTATACAATGCTTTATAAATTATTTAGCAGCATAAATACACATGGCATTTTATACATTTTCATTTGTATATCTTAATATGTCTATTTGACTTCTTTCCAATGTTACTGAATAACTTTACATGTTTCTATCACTTATTACACTTGAATCACTTGTTAATAAAATTAAGCATTTCTGTTCTATCCAGTCACAATCATTTTTATCTTATTAATTGTGAGCTATAGTCTTTAATGGCTCAGCCATCTCTCTAGAACTATGTTTGTTCATTTGTTCTATATGTATGAATGTTTTGCTCACATGTATGTCTGTGCACCAAATGTATGCCTGGCTCCTATAGAAGTTATAACACTGGCATTAGAGTTATATATGGTTGGGAGCTGCTTTGTGGGCCCTGGAACCTGAACCCAAGTTCGTTGCAAAAACACCAGATGTTGTGTTAACTAAAGAGAAATAGAATGGACTACCTGGAAGAAATACACTATTATCTAAGTTTCAAGGGGTGTGTAGACTTTACTAGGTACTTCCTACTATGGGAGGACCTGGGTCATTTCAATATGTGAAAAAAGTTTAAAAAAATAACAAAAAACAAAAAACACCACACTGTGAAATACATGGCTTTCACAGGAATCTATTAGATTTAGTATTGTTCACTCCTTTAGTAAGAGAGAAGAGGTTAGGACAACAAAGGGGGATGAGAACATTAGTAATATAAAACCACGTCTCTAACTTTGTCTGAGCAAGCAAAGGAACGTTCACTAGTGATGAATGGCAGCCCTATGGAACTAGATTTGAAGGATGGACACAAGAGGAAACATGATGGGGGGGGGGGGTGGCAGATGCCAGAGCTCTGAACTAAGCAATGAAGGTGTGACTGGAAAGGAGAACAAACACAAAAGGGGGTCTGCTGAGTTTGTCTCTTAACAAGGAAACAGAAGGAGTTTGTCCACTATTCCCAGTGAATAACTACAGCCTCCGGTAGCAACATGGATGTAACTTAAAATGTTAACTAAATGAACCAAGTTCCAGAATTCTATCTAAAGAGAGCTCCAAATTTTGGCGAATTTTGTAAGCAATCAAACTAAAGAATACTCTTTATTCACAATGTGAAGATGGTTACATTATATTCTTAGTTACTGTTGCTAAGAAAATTTAAAATTGCAGTCCAACTTTAGTATTATCGAAAGGCCTTAAAAGTTTTAAAATACAGTATTTTTAATCCTATGAGAATTTCATATTTATGTTTGCCTCTTATTCCTCCCCTAAGTCCTCCCAGATGTACTACCTTCTTCCTAGCCTCTTCCAACCTCATGTCCTCTGTTTGTTTGTTGTTAAACAACCCAATGAGTCCAATTTGTGCTGCTCACCCACTCACGGTTATGGGAGCATCTGCTGGAGTATGGTGGACCTACCGGAGACCACAGCCTTAAAGAAAACTAACCCTCCTTTCTCCCAAAGCTTTCAACTTAGCAGCAGCTACTCAGCTGGGGTTGGGGCTCCTAAAGCCCCTTCACCAACGCTGGAATGTGATTGTCTTGATCTTGTAGAGATGCTGTGAAGGCTGTGAGTTCAGGTACACAGTGGCCCTGTTGTAGCTAACCTCTGGCTCTTACAATGCTTCCATCCCCTCTCTTTCCATGGTTCCTAAGCCTGGCCAGGAGGAAATGGGATACAGATGTCCCATATGTGGCTGAGCATTCCACAGACACCTCTGCACTTTTTGACTACTTGCAAGTGTCTCTGTCAATATCCAATTATTCACTGAACAAAGAAACTTCTTTCATGTCTGAGAACTGCACTAAACTGTGGGTTTCATGACAGAAATTTAGAGGGCAGTTTGCTATTACATCCATTTAGCAAAATAATAGCAAGTTCACCCCCTGGGGCCTGTGAACTCCCCAGCTGTGACTCCTTGGGGAGATTTACAGTACAGGTATGTGTTTCCTTTTAAAACAGATTTTTGTTTGTCTGTTTTTCCAGATGGGGTTTCCTCTGTATAACAGCCCTGGCTGTCCTGCTGTAGGCCAAGTAGGTCTCCAACTCACAAAGATCCACCTGCCTCTGCCTCCTGAGTGCTGGGGTTAAAGGCACACACAACCATTGCCTGGCTTTAAAAGCGATTTTTAATGTAAGAACTCTTACAGAGTTTATGAATAACTGATGGGACTAATAGAATATAAGCAGTAAGTTATTTGAAAGTGAAAATGAATTTCTTTTATAAATGTAGCAGTAAATCAACCGGGTAGCTATATTTCTTTACCTTATGTTAGTCCCCAATAACCACACAGGGAGACCAAGATTTAGTTAAAATTGCACCTCAATAGCTAAGCAAGTAAATGATCTATCTTTACTTTCTATGCTAATCTGGCTACTTCCTAGCACCACCCCTTGATTCTTGCATATTATTACTGATCTGGCTCTTTGAGTTTCATGTGTGTTTCCATGACTTCTCTCTGGATGCCTCATGGTTCCAAATCCTCCATCCTCCTTGCTAATCTGAATCTCTCCCTCTCTCCCCTCTCCTTCCTCTGGTTGGCAGACGTCCTGCCTTATTCTCTATCCTGCCCAGCCATTGGACAATCAGCATTTATTGACAAATGGTAAGAACTGTTTATACAAACTTGAGACAGGAGATTCTTGGTATAAGAATTACAATGCTGTGTCCAAATTGAAATAAGGTATCAGGCCACAAAAATCAGCATTTGAATAACACTAGGGTAAACTTTACACAGTATACAAAAACATGATACCTACAGAAAGCATCTGATTACCAAGGATCAAATTGTTTCCTTTAAATTCCATTTTTGGGGTCTGGAGAGATGGTTTAGCTGTTAAGAGCACTTAACTGCTCTTGCAGAGGACTTGGGGTTAGCACCCATATGGCAGTTCATAACAGTCTGCTTCAGCTCCAGTTATTTTGACGCCTCTTCTGATCTCCTGCATGAACTACAGTGTAATTACATACACTAAAGCGGGCACACACACACACACACACACACACCTACCTAAATACTTTTTAAATTAAAAATAAATTTCATTGCTGGATAACAGCTTGACCTCTTTCAAAATTAATTTAGGTATGATAATAACCACTATTTGAAGTCCAAAACAAATTTTGTGTTAAAAACAAAAAAAAATTAGATTTAGTTACTTGGTCTATATTTAAAACAATTTCTTTAGAAAATAATTATAATTGCATTTACTTTTAAATAATGTGTTTTGGCATATGCAATCACTTTGCAAAATCTTTAAAATGTAATGCTTGAGATCAACAAACTGAAATATTGGAGAATTCGAAAATACAAATAATGCTCCACGACAGGCCAACCAATTAAATTATTTCCATTAACTACATAATTATATGAAAAATTCAAATCAAAAATAGTTTTGCAATAGCTGGTTTTAAGTGTGTATTTTTTATTATAACAAAAATAACAGTATTTAAGCATACATCTATGTGACAATTTTATGTTTTAAAGGCAGGGAAATGAACATAAAATATTGGGAGTTCTAAGGGGTTTGAGGAAAAGTGATGAGAATTAAATGCTGAGTAATAGTTCCGTTCTTCCACTGTGCACCAGATTTACGGTAATTTTGATGGCTAAGCTGTTGTTTAAGGGGGCCATTTCGACTGAAGGACCAGATCCTGCTTATTTCAAAAGAGGGGAAAATGTCTTTTAGAGAGATTTTGGAGGTGGGATCAAGAGAGATCCTGACATTAAAAAAAAAATGCTGGTAGATTAGTGCGTCAGTCCCCACCGTATAAGGACATTTGTTTTTTACATCCCGCGCTTTTTGCCCTTCGCCCCTGGCCAAAACAAATTTTTCTTCCTCTCTGAGGGAGGTCGGTACTGCAGAGTCACGGGGGAAGGGGGAGGCATCCTGCGGGTGTATGGCTCTCCTATTGGAGGATGCGGAGAGCCAGAGCGAGGCTGGGGTTGCCAAAGAGGAAGCAAAGGATGGGAGGTGGAGCTTGGGCGAAGGAGGAGCTTAAAAAAAAAGCCTAACGG
>LR756403.1:3997465-4111790 GCA_902729485.2 Mus minutoides | reverse complement strand
AGTTGGCCATCGTTGGGAGGAGAGGCCCCTTGGTCATACAGACTCTATATGCCCCAGTACAGGGGAACGCCAGGGCCATTACGTGGGAGGGGGTGGGTAGGGGAGCAGGGCGGGGATGTGGGAGGGTAAGGGAAAATTTCTGGATAACATGTGAAATGTAAATGAAGAAAATATCTAATAAAGAGGGAAAAAAAAAAAAAAAAGCCTAACGGAATCCAGAGGCCAGAGCAATTGTGCGCGCTAGGCTGCAACAGAGGCTGCGGCGGTGGCGGCGATGTCGCCGCCGAAAGCTGTAGCTCAGCTGGCGAGGTCTTCCCACCCCCGGCAAGCTCCCTAAACTGTCGCCTCCGCCGCCGCCTACGCGGCGGCAGCGGCCTTGCTGGTGCCTCCCTCCTCTGCCACCTCCACCCCTGCCTGCTCACTTGCCGGTGCTGTGGAGAAGGCGGCGGCGGCTTTGGCGGCTCCACTATGGCGGCGGCGGGGAGGGGGGACAGTAGTTTTAAAGTAGACACCTGCCCTTGCCACAGAGAAGGTGAGTTCCCGTCCCGGGACGCGAAGGTGGCCTGTTCGCCTTCGCCACCAGTCCGCAGCTGGCCCGGAACCCGGACTGGGCGCGGTTCGACACCGCCCCACCCCCCACCTGCTGTGGCGCAGTCGAGGCCAAGCTCGCCCCGCCCCGTCCCGCCCCGCTCCGCTCCGCTGGGCTTGGACCTGTCCCACCCCACCCTACCCAACCTGACCCGCTCCCTAATTAGGCCCTAGGGTCTCAGAAGGACTGAAGCTGTGAAGGGCATCCCTAACCTCCCCTTCCCCAAAGCCCCCGACCCAACCTCCAGCAAAGGAATGGCAGATACTCTTAAGACAGGAGTTTGAAGGGAAAAATAATAATAAACAGCATTTTTGCCTTAGCTAGACGCTTTAGTGTGAAGTAGGATGCTGATGTGCAATTAGGGAAGAGGAGGCAGAGCAGAAGTGCTGTGGATCTCGAGGGCCAGGGAAAGGAAAGAGAGCAAAGAGGGACTGTCAGAAATTTAACAGGAACCTCCACCCACCCACCCTGGTGAGATTCAACATCTTGCAATGTAGAAACTCAGGGAATAAACTCATCAGTACAATATTTACAGAGAGACGACGGAGTTAGCAATTTGGGCAGTTTAGCATGTGTACTTGAGCTTTCAAGTAGAATTTGTTGGATGGTAGGTCATAGGTTCCTCTTGGGCAATGAGGCCTGTACTGAAGAGAAGGTGTTTGGCAGAAGCACAGATTTCAGAATCATGTGGAGAATTTTCTTTGGTATTTGAGGTTAAGGCCTAGTGAAACAGGGTTTAAGGGCCCATCTTTAACATTTCTGTGGGTTCAAGTAAGTGCTGCTGTACCTGCCAACACTTACTATGCCAAACATGGGCAGCTATCTCTTGACTGTTTGAATATAAGCGACCTTTCACACAGGCTATTATTTACCTGTAAGCAGCCTACTATCGGACTGTGAAATCTGCCATTGCAATGTGGTTGAAAGCAGTTTGGGAGATGTTCTTAAATGGTTAAGATGGATTCTGCTGCAGAAGTGCTCAGATTTAATAATTACTGTAAAATATTTTCTGGATTACCTTATCTTGTTCATGGACATCCAAAGTGAAAGATTGTGAATGTAAAAACAGAGGGAACAGTTTAGATCCCTTTTTTCTTGGATAAAGACACTCATTAAAATTAACCTCATAAAATAATTTCTTCAGATTTATAAAGTATATACCCTTGTGTGCAATTCTATAATATTTCACATCTTTCAATTTGGTGGAATGGCAAAACAATTTTTTAAATCCCCTATAATTTTTGCAATGGGCACATTATATTAATGCAATCTACTAAATATGGAAATTGGGACTCCACTGTGATATGATCATGCTTTAGTAACAGGCTAACTGAAGACAATTTTTGAAAGAGTAATGTCTCCAATCAGCCATGAATTATAGCATTGTTTGGAAACTCCTGGGCTTTTGCATTTTCAAGGGGACTTTGTGGTTGGTTTTTTTTGTTGTTGTTGTTGTTTTTCCTTTTTTTTTTTTTTTTTTGGTTCATTTTGAAACATTGTCCCATATGCTTTACACTTGCCTCAAACTCACTGTGAACTGGTCCTCCAGTCTCCACTTCCTGAATGCTGGGACTACAGGTTTGTGCCACCACTAGTAGCTTTTACTTGGATAGAAAACTTTGTCCATAGCCAGCAAATAGGCGAGAGTTGTTTTGTAGGCATTGAACAGTTCTGGCTCTAGTGACCAGTTCATACTAAACTTTAGAAAAACTATTTCATAGAAAAATGGCTTTTTATCACACTGTGTAACTGCTTTGGTTACAGTGTCTTTGAATATGTGCAAATAGTAAAAGCATTATAAGAGAGAAAATTTCAGGGACCTTCATGATGGCACAGAGGGAAAAGGAGCCTGTGCCAAGCTTCAGAACTAACTCCTGCATGTTGTCCTCTGACCTCTCTCTCTCTCTCTCTCTCTCTCTCTCTCTCACTGTGGCACATGTGTACTCACACAAAATGAAACTCACAAAAAATGAAGACAAGAACATAATTTAATAAACTCAAAACAGTATCTGGAATCTGGCACAATAAATACAGATGATGATGTTCATAAAACTACTAAACTTTGGGATCCTGAATTGGTCTCAGATTACCTGGATTTGGGCTTCCATGTTCAAAGCAAGGGACTTGGAAAAGACAAACTCTGAGATGATTCTCTGACCTGAAAATATGGTTGATGATTTTGGAGTTTACTTTGTTACTTCTTTTGGTGAAATTTGGTGTCTGAATACAAAGTAATAATTCATAAATCATAAGAAACCTTGATGGTAGTTACCACTTTACAATCACTGAGTAGTGAAATCTGTGCTGAAATACTGTTGAGAAACTTTACTAGGATAGGAAAAAAAAGAAATGTAACTGTAATCTCAGATTGTCTGTCCTTTCATTTTAGTTAAGTATTCTTCATTAACTCCGAAGTCCAAACTAAAAACCCCTTATATTTTCACTTAAAAAATGGTAGATGATTAACACATTGTAATATTCAAAACACTATTAGGCCTCAGAATTTTGTTTATTTATAAAACACTAGTTTTCTAGCTATAATGTACAAAAGGCAAGGAAAAAATCTTGGTTAGTTGTGTGCCAATATACTTTGATTTTTTTTCCTAAATTCTAATTAAGGTATGGCTCTGAAATATGTCAGACTAATGTCAGGGTCACCATTATTACAAGATCACTCCCGATAAAAATCATTAAAATGTGTTTGAAAAAGCACTTGCTGGCTCAGTCACTGGCTCACAAAGATGAGCCAGTGGCAGTACATAACACTTGTCATACAGGGAATGTTAAAAACCTTCAAGAAAGTCTACTGGGATATTGAACATCAAACTTAAAACAAGCAGAAGAAATGCCAAGAGATTAATATGCAAAAAGACATACACATAAAGGATAAGAGGAGTTGGGTGGCTTTTTAGGATGCCCCATATTTCACTAAGTGAACTTTTTCAAAACTATTTATGACAAAATGAATTCTGATCCAGTAGTGATGCTACATATATCTGTAGTTAACCTTCCTTGTATATTTGCTTTTCCCTTTAAAAAATTCTGAGTCTATATTTTAGATTGGAAGACATTGTAGAGTTCAGTTTGGTTGTTAATTGGTTCCCATGGCAATTACCTTTCTCATAGCAATTTAAAACCCTTTCCTTTGTCTCCCTGTTGTTCAGTAAAACTTTGGGTTATATGTTACTAAATCCTCCAGCCGAAAACCTGGTTAATGGTCTTTCCTTCACTTACTAAGTAATCACTCCATGCCAGTGTGTGTGAACCATTCTGGCTAGTGCTAAGAACCTACAAATAAATTAGAAATATCTGTAATGGGCTTGGGCGGGTGACTTAATGATTAAGGGCACTTACTGTTCTACCAGAGGACCCAAGTTCAGTTCCCAGCACCCACATCAGGAAGCTTATTACTCTGGAAGTCCAGTTCCAGAGGATCGATCTAATGCCTACTAATGTATGCACATGACATAATTTATACACATACATACAAAACAAATAAAAATAACTCTCAAACTGCTATGCAGAGAACTCAGTAATTGTCTGTGGATGTAGCTAATTTGGTAAGTGTTTGCTTCCAAAGCATAAGGATCTGAGTTCTATCCCTCAGAACCCATGTAAAACCATGGCTGGTGCTGCTTACTTGTGATCTCAGCATTGGAAAAGCAGATGTGGGAGGATGGCTGAGGCTCACTAGCCAGCCAGTCTATCCTAATTGGTGAGTGCCAGGTCAGTGTAAGTCCATGTCTCAAAGGACATAGATGGCATTCCTGAGGAAGATACCAAAGGTGGTGGTCATCTGGCCCCGATATGAGCATGCACATACACCAGTGAACACACAGATGCCTAATTAAAAAAAAAAAAACTTGGTAGTATTGATAGTAAAATTATAACACAAATTAAAAAGTGGGGAAAAAGCTGGGCCTGGTGGCGCACGCCTTTAATCCCAGCACTCGGGAGGCAGAGACAGGCAGATTTCTGAGTTCAAGGACAGCCTGGTCTACAAAGTGAGTTCCAGGACAGCCAGGGCTACACAGATAAACCCTGTCTCAGAAAAAAGAAGTGGGAAAAGTATAGTTTTGTGAGTCTAATATTGGTGTCTGCCAAAATAATTAGTAAACAGGATTAAAATTCTGTTTTCTACATTTGGCCCATTGGAGATGTCTAGTGTTTGGGTGTTTTAGATGTCTTGGTGTTGGGCCCCCTGAATTATATCAGTATGTAAAAATAATCACTAACCATATTCTTAGCCTACCTATACATTTAATATATGCTGATAGAGCTTTAATATTTTCCATCTGGAACAGTCTTTCACATTCATCCACATGTATTAAACTGTTTGAATGAGTAGCATATATATAGTGGCTGTCTGATATAAAGCAGCTGTCATGGGATCAAGGAAATTAAGATTATACAGGGCTTTAGCTATATTTCTGGCTTTAAAAGCATGACTCCTGAGCTCCCTAGCCACAAACACTTATCATTACAATGGTCAAATACTCAATATGCAGAAAGACAGCACAGATGTTCATCATAAATACACTATTCCCGATCATTAAAATTCTTTTTGAGATCTTATATTTTATTTTATTTTTTCTCCACATTTTATTAGATATTTTCTTCATTTATATTTTAAGTGCTATCCATAAGTCCCCTATACCCTACCCCCGCCCTGCTCCCCTACCCGCCCACTCCCAATTCTTGGCCCTGGCATTCCCCTGTACTGGGGCATATAAACATTGCTAGACCAAGGTCCTCTCCTCCCAATAATGGCCAACTAGGCCATCTTCTAATACTTATGCAGCTAGAGACATGAGCTCTGGGGGTTCTGATTAGTTCATATTGTTGTTCCATCTACAGGGTTGCAGACCCCTACAGTTCTTGGGTACTTGCTCTATTTTGTTGTTGAGGTACCATGGAAACACCTGCACTGATTGTGATGACCTGCGTAAAATTGCAAGAACTGTCAAACTCATAAGCCAGAAGCTATTTTAATCACCTTAAAACTAAGGATGCACAGTAACACTAGAGCACTTGTCATGCTGACATGTACATATCCACATTGCTAGTAAAGCTGAAATTTCTGATTTCTTTAAATGGAATGTGGTACTAGAGAGAAAAGAGTGTTTAAAATGGTGTGGCAAGTTTAACATGGCTCCTCATTTTTTTTTACCCAAGGACTATGCTCTGCTGATTTTTCCCCTATGGTTACGATGCTATTAAAGGAATACAAAAGTCAAGTCAACTCTTGCCAAAAATCCTACTTAATGAAGAAGGTTTGAGGAAGATTATCTCTAAAAGTCTATTCACAGAAAATATAGCATGTATGCTCTTCACAAAAGCAAAATTAATATTTTACAGATTTTCTGTGAATAACAGTGAGATTTGTGTATATAGTACTGCAGTTCACTCTTTTGGGATTTTTCTCTACTTTGTCACTATTAAAGCAGAATATATATGCTCTTTACAATGCTGTATTTCTTTACATCAAGATCATTTACACTCAAACTCACAATTTAGCAAAACACTAAAATAGCTAGTATTAAGTGATTTTATAAACTGGGTTATCCTCAGGATAAAATATTTGATTTTTTGTACAACAAAATCAAATATTCATTTGAGAAATAGAAGATTTATTTTATTATATATAGCCAGTTATATCTAGAATCACATAGTTTGCGTAAGTTTAAATTTATCAGACTAATCAAAGAACATTTCATTACAGTAAACAAACAAAATTCTCATTCCCCAAACTGAAGAAATATGGTAACCTCCCATTTCCTTTCTTCAGAAATACTCTATGGTTTATAATTCCATAAGTGAAATTGGAGCAAATTCTTTTCTGATTTCTGCCGAAAATGTTAATCTTTTATTACAAAAATGTATTTCATCTTAAATTTCCTGGTATTTAGTATACAGAGAAAGTTTCAAATATAATCATTTAGATTTAACCTACAGTTGCATTATTTTTGATTAAGAAGTAGTTGTTGTACTCTAACATGACAGTCTAACAGTTTGCAAAAGGCACAATCCAATTTTGTAGATTAATTTTTATTTCATTTAAGCATATATTATGATGGAAAGTGAGTGAATATTTGAGTCAATATGGGAAATTCCACTAAATCCTAAGTATTGCCAGTATTAATATTCATAATTATAAATCACCTAAGAACATTTCTCTGCTATTACTATTGTCTTTCTCTAGAGTGCTGCAATTATTTTTGAACCAAATCCACATAAACTTACAATCACAAGTTTAAAAATTTAGCTCTCCCAATCCTTTATTTCTTCTATGATCCCTAGCTGTTTCTTTTATGGAGTAAAGTCATAGGATAGGTTAATTCTAAAGTGTAAGTGCTTTTACCCCACAAAGAACATTTGGCAATGTTTTCAGACATATTTGATTTTCATACTAGAGAATGCTACTTTTAGCTTACTGGTCAGAAGCCAGAGATACTGCTAAATACCTGCAGTGCATAGGATAGCCTTTCTACAAGGTTATGTGACCCAAAGTGACTATAGTGTCAAGGTTGAAAATTATGGAATAGATGATCTCTTAAATAACACTGAACTGAACTAGGGTGATTTATCTACTGGTAAATAAAAATTGTAAAGCTTCTAGATGAGTACATAATCTTACCTTTATTGAGTATGTAACATGTGTTGAACATTTTGAAAGAAACATCTTTTTGTATTTGTCATATCCTGGGACTTAAAAATTATACATTATATTTTTATATAGTTTGGTGGAAATAGTTTAGAGTAGTTAAATCATTTATTCAAGGTTATAAGTCTTTTTTTTTTACTAATACAGCATTTTTATCTTTTTCCTGTTACCTAGAACTACAGATCAAAGTCCCTAAATTCATTGCAAATTATTATAAAAGTTACATTTTTTCAAATTACATAAACCTTCCATGTAAGAAGGAAATTAAACAATAAAACATCTTTTTTCAGGTGGGATCTCACTATGCTTCTCTGGTTGGCCTAGAACCCTCTCTGTAGATTAAGTTCACCTCAAACTCACAGAGATTTGCCTGCCTCCTCAGGGCTAGGATTAAAGGCATGAGCTACCAGACCTCACTAAAGTATTTTAATTAATAGGAAAATAGTATTGATCCATTCTCCAACCAAAGACTGAAGCCACAGCTAGCATAAATACATTACATTGAATGAAATTTCTTATTCAATACTGTTTATAATTTGTCACAAAACTACTTTTTCATTTCAAATAATCCTCCTAACTGTGCAAGAGAGTATCACTGACATCATACCATCAAAACAAAAGTTTATAAAGTACAAAATAAACTTTAGAAATTCAAATCTGAAAGGCCTTTGTAAACAACTAACTACATTGTAGCAGACTGAAACCTGCTGTTTCTCTTGGTCTGATGCTTTTGTTGTTGTTTCTTTGAATCCCTTTTTAAATTTTGGTTGTTTTTCCCCCTTTTTTTATTAGATATTTTCTTAATTTACATTTCAAATGCTATTCCGAAAGTCCCCTCCTCCCTCCCCCCTCCCTGCTCCCCTGCCCACCCACTCCCACTTCTTGGCTCTGGCATTCCCCTGTACTAGGGCATATAAAGATTGCAGTACCAAGGGGCCTCTCCTCCAAATGATGGCCGACCAGGCCATCTTCTGTTAATGCATCCTAAAAGAGGGGCATCAGATTCCTTTATCAAAACCACCATGTGGTTACTGAAAATTGAACTCAGGACCTCTGGAAGAGCAGGCAGTGATCTTCACCAATGAACCATCTCTCCAACCCTAGTCTATCTGATGCTTTTTTCAACTCATTTCTTTTGAAATTAGGTAGCCTTTTAAGTTCATCTTTACCCCACCAACCAATACAATGATTATTTTCTATATTAATAAGGAAGAATATTTAAAAAAGGAAAGAAAGGAAGATATGCATCACTTGGGTATCTTCAGTTATGCCTCAGTTCCTAAATCCCAATTCTATGACAAACACTTCAGTTTAAGGGCTCAAGAGCTCTCTGGGAGCTAGTTATTTGAACGGAAGTCTTTTCTACTGGGCAGTGCTAGTCACTTGGGTCACATTAAGCAAATTGACTCTCCCTCTCCCAGCAGCTATCAGATGCCAATTGCCTCAGTCAAACTAGATTCTCTTTCAAGTCAGACTTGTTTCTTTCCAAATGTCCAGCCTAAAGAAGTCTACCATTCAATACTACAACCTTTTTTTATTGATTATTTTACTTATTTACATTTCAAATGTTATCCATTTTCCTGGTTTCCCCTCTGCAAACCCCCTATCCCATCTCCCCTCCCCTAGCTTCTATGTTCCCCTACACCGGGGCATCCATCGAGCCTCCACAGGACCAAGGGCCTCTTCTCCCATTGAGGCCCGACAAAGCTATCCTCTGCTACAAATGCAGCTGGAGCCATGGGTCACTCCATGCGTACTCTTCGGTTGGTGGTTTAGTCCCTGGGATCTCTGTGGGGGGTCTGGTTGGTTGATATTGTTGTTCTTCCTATGGGGTTGCAATCACACTGCAACCTTTTTAAGAACTACCTCTCAGCGAACTCTTAGGCAGAATTAGATTTGAATCCTGGCTCTAAACCATAATAGATGTATGACTTTGAGGAGATCACTATTCTCTCCAAGCTTCACATTTCACTTTTGAATAGGTATATTCACGTTCATGATGAATGTAGGGGGCATGCAGCTTGAGGGGAAACTGTATTACATAGAATGGTCCCTAAGAAGTAATAAATTTGGTCTCAATAGAAAACAAACTTCCATAATACTCCTAATAATAAATTTAAGACTTAAAAACATTGTTTTTACTTTGGGGGGAGATGGTGCATGGTGACATATGCCACAGCATGAATGTGGTAGTCAGAGAACAACCAATAGAAATAAGTTGTCTCCTCCCACCATGCGGGTCTTCTGGGAGTCTTTAGATCTGACAGCAAGCACCATTACCCACTCTACCAGCTCACCAGGTCAAAAAAGATCTTAAAAGGCTGAAGCGATTACTTGAATATGGCCAAGCAAAATATAAATAGAATATAAATACATATTAGATCTGTTTTGGAGACCAGAAACATTTCTGCCTATATAATTGTGTTTAAATGCTATCCCAAAAGTCTCCTATACCCTCCCCCTGCCCTGCTCCCCAATCCACACACTCCCACTTCCTGGCCCTGCCATTACCCTGTACTGGGGCATATGATCTTCCCAAGACCAAGGGCCTCTCCTCCCATTTGATGGCCGACTAGGCCATCTTCTGCTACATATGCAACTAGAGACACAGTTCTGGGGGTACTGTTTAGTTCATATTGTTATTCCTCCTTTAGGGTTACATACCCCTTTAGCTCCTTGAGTACTTTCTCTAGCTTCTCCATTGGGAACCCTGTCTTCCATCATATAGATGACTGTGAGCATCCCCTTCTGAATTTGCCAGGCACTGGCATAGCGTCACAAGAGACAGCAATATCAGGGTCCTGTCAGCAAAATCTTGCTGGCATTTGCAATAGTGTCTGAGTTTGCTGGTTGTTTATGCTGGCTCAACTGGTGGTTATCATGTAGAAGAATGTGAATTGATCCATTTTTATCTCCTTGTACAAAGCTCAAGTCTAAGTGGATCAACGACCTCCACATAATTGTGTTCTTAAGGAGTACAGTTTAGTGAACTCCAGGAGGAATAAAACCATGTGTTTGTCAGAAATCAGCTGAAGCTTGAGTCAGCAACATGGTGTGATGTTTTCTTGGGCTATGTTAACAGAAGAAGATGTATATTCAAAATAAGGGTTTAAGTATATATAATACTACATGGTTAAAACATATATTCAAAATGGTTGCAATGCTAAATTTTATGTTTTTCAGAATTAAAAAGAAAAAAGAAGATGGAGCAGAGTACAATGGTCTCTTATGTAATAGCAAGTAGGAGGCTGAGGACATAAAGTCAAGGCCAGCCTAAGTTACATAATGAGACACCATCTCAAAACATAAAAACAGTGAAAGAATGGTCCCTTTTACTAGTCATTATTGTTATTATGACATCATTATGGAGATTGTGGTTAAGTTACACATCATATAAAATAACTGCAATTAATTCACAAAAGAAGTAAAGTGAAGGGGAAAGAAAAAAACATAATAGTTGTAAATATTAAAGGAATTTAATATTAGACAAAAGGGGATTTATACTTACTGCAGTGTTAGAAATCAAAGTAGATCCAGTGGAAGCTCTAAGAAGTGTTCCCAGTATTGTTCCTGTACCAGCACCATTGGCAGTATTACAGAATTTGTGAGTAATCTGTAGCGTGAGCCCTGTCCCAGAACTAATGAATCAGAAATTCTAGGTATGGGTTTTAGTGCTATTTCTTAGTATCTCTCTACTTCGTGAGTGCCAGGATTATAGATATTTACTCCCATTTCTGGTTTATGGAGTGCTTGGGATTGAACCTAAGGGGTTATACACTCTGCCATCCCCAACCCTGAAACCATGAATAACAATAACGATGCATAAGAAGGTGTTCCAGAAAATTTGAGATTCAATTATATTTGAATTGTTTAAGGCAGCTTACTATTTAGATAAAGTAAACTCTAAGTATATTTTTGTTTGACTTTTCATTTATATTGGTATTTTTTAGTTAGAATATAAAATAATGTATCTCTTTATGACATCTTAATACAAACATACTGTTGTGATTTATTCACTCTTCCCTTCTCTTCTCCTCCCTTGGCAATTAGCTCTTTTCTCTTTCTACCTTTCTTTCTGCCAATATATATTTAATATTTGTAGTTCTTTCCCTCATTAATCTCTTTTATTCTCTTCTTGTTATCCCTCTTTAGACCCCTTCTTTCCTTCACATGGTCTGGCTTTCATTTCACATATCTATATAAATAATTAAATATATCATGTTAACTAAAAATTATAGAATAAAAGTATTTCAAGTAAGGCAAGTGTATAAATAATAATGGAAAGTTTATATTGGAACAAATAATGATAGGATTCATTAGGGCAGTTGATTTAATTCTATATCAAATAGAGGAAAATTAATGATTTTTACATGGGTCTTTAGATATATTATGGGTGGTAGTGGTGCATAACCTTGAACCCAGCACTTGGGAGGCAGAGGCAGGTGGATCTCTCAGAGTTCAAGGCCAGATTGATCTACAGAGCAAGTTCTTGGACAGCTAAAGCTACACAGAGAAACCCTGTCTCGACAAACAAAACAAACAAAAAAATCCAACATATAACATATATATTTATTTGTATTTAATCTGGATTATGCATAGAAGAAAACATAACATGTGTCAGAGTCTAGCTAATTTTACTTACCATATCTAATTCATTTTCCTGCAGTGGACAAAATTTTACTCTTGTGTATGGAATAGATCTCTTCATTTTGTATAAATACTATATTTTTATTATCCATTTGCCTCTTGATGGGCATCATTACAAGTTATGTAACTTGACTAGTGTGACAACTGCTATACAAAAACAGGAATGTACAAATTTCTCTGGAGTATATTTGCTTTGTGAGTATAGCAAAGACATGGGAATATTAAGTAATACTTCAAGATTGGACCATTACTCATCGTCTTTTATATTTTCTCATTTTCATGTATTTCATGTATACACTAAACTCAGGTCTTCAACACTTGCATGATATACTAGTAAAGAGAATTTGCCAGTGATATAACTGGAGATGGGATGGTTGAATCTCCACCTCTTAACAGGAATAGGATTACTTAAGCTTAACTATAATACATCTAAATGTCTACCACACTGATACCAAATGCTAAGCTCAGCCTTTAATACCCTTTGCTCTTGAGAGATGAACCTTTTCTTTATATATCTATAGCCACTTCTGGTTCAAGCCTCAAGCCTACAACTGACATCAACAACTAATTGAGATATCCTTGTTTTCTTTTTGTTGTTGTTGTTCCTGTCTAGAGATATCCATGTTGAGTCACTCGTTTCTCTCCATTTAATATAAATTTAAGTGCCCTATTGTCGCTTGTCATTATTTGGTATCATTCTTTTTTTTTCAATTTTTTATTAGATATTTTCTTAATTTACATTTCAAATGCTATTCCGAAAGTCTTCTTCCCCCTCCCCCCTCCCTGCTACCCTGTCCACCCACTCCCACTTCTTGGCCCTGGCGTTCCCCTGTATTGGGGCATATAAAGATTGCAGTACCAAGGGGCCTCTCTTCCCAATGATGGCCGACTAGGCCATCTTCTGCTACATATGGAGCTAGAGACACGAGTATTCTTGCCTATCCTGAATGCTTCTATTTTTTATTAATTTTTAGCTATAAACAGGTATTTTTAATTTTAAAATATATGTTTTAATATTGATAGTTAACACACAAAGTTATTTGTTTTATTTTGGCATTTTCTTGTATATATATATATATATATATATATATATATATATATATATATATATATATATATATAATTATATGTTGTTCTATTTTTGTCTCCCTTCCCCACTGCCCTCCTCTTTACCCCTAATTCCCATGGTTGATTCTCTGCCATCCCTGGAAAGCAATCATCCTTCTGTTTCCTGTGTTTTCCCCCTACCTCTTAAGATCTCATCACCTATATTATGATCCCCCTTTTAACTTAATGATCTACACACATACATGCATACATATGCACACACATATACACAGGTATATATACATACATATAATTTTAAATCTAGATTCTTATGCCAGAAAACATGTAATATCTTTCATTTAGAATCTTTCTTATATTTATGTAGTATGATTTTCAGTCCATCCATTTTCCCGCAAATGTCATGATCTCATTTTTATTTGTAGCTTAGTGAGACTCCACTGTTTACATGTATTTTAAAGCATAGACAAACTTTGTTGTCTATAAATAAATTTAATCTCAGTTCCCTCAGCAAGATATAATATACTGTGTTACATCTTTTATTACCTGAAACATTTTGGTCTGGGTATTATAGTTTGTCCATACACACCTTATCTTCCTTGTTAAATTGTACTCTTCTTGAAGTTAAGAACTAGTCATTTCCAACATGTGTAACAGTTATGTATATATAATGGAAAGATCAAGGTAAAACAAACGTTTGTGTACCAGCTCCACCAAAGAGAACATGGTAGTTTATTTCAGTTTCACTTACCCCCAGTTTCCTAACTCAGAATGTACAAAGTACTATTTACTGTATCCATTTGTGTTAAGGTCCAAGGGTTTAAGACAAAAAAAAATCCTCAATTATATTAATCTTTTTTCTTTAGAATATGTAACATAAAGCTAAGCATAATTAGTGTTAGTAAAGCTAGATCATATTGAAAAATATGAAGGGAATGAGCTAAAGTATTGTTATGTGTAATTCAAAGGAAGATGTAGATGGGAAAAATATAAGATATCAGAATTGTTAGGAATCAGTGGAGAAAATAGCTAAGATTTTGAACCTGGGCATATTATGACATTTGATAAACAAAAATAGGACAAATCTCGTTTGAGGAAATAAAGACAGCAAGTCTTAAGCAGTACTATTTTAAAGGAAAAAATAGAGTGGAGTAAACATGGATTTATTAAGAAAAAGTGACAAGTCCCAAGAGTGGGAGAATCTCCCAGATGGGGAACGACTGCTGCTTCTTCAAGAAATTTTCCTTCAGTAATGCTACTCTGCCACTAAAGGATTGCCTGCCAAACATTTGTGACAGGCCACATGATATGAACTTCAAAGAAACTCACTGCTAGTGTCCCTGTGCAGGCTTTTCTGCTTAGGTCAACTAATGGGCATGCCCAAGTTCTCAAGATTGTCCAGAAGTATGAATCCAGTAGACTTACTGGTCAGTTACTTGGGGATGCATCTAGACCCTGGGTCCAAAAGGATAATCCTGGATCTTGAACTTGCACTAACCAGCCTAAAGTCTGGTGATTTCAGTTCTTGGGGAGTGAATAAGTAAATAAGGGCTTACTCTAGGTTGTGGAGCTCCAGGGGCCAGTCTGGGTACTGTGTATACAAGAGTGATGCTGGTAGGTCTGTTGGGAGATGCCCAGAACTAAGAACTAGTGGGACACACCTGAACAGTAATCTTCTAGAGCATGGCTGCACGTTCTAGCATGGAGGGTGACCCTGCAGGTGTTAGCCTAGAGGTATATGGTCCTAGTTAGGACTGTGGCAAACTAAAGTTTCTTTTTACAAGTACAAGCCTGTAGCTTGTATCCACAATAGCTGGCTTAGAGGTTGGGGGGGGGGGCGTCTATGTAAGGTGGCTTGATGAACCAGGACTTAGAGGAATCAGCATGTTTGTCAGGCAAGCTGAAACCCAAGGCTGTTAGTGTCAGTCTGTTTCTGGGGAAGCTAGCTAGATATTAGAATAGCCTGAAAACTAAAATTATTGTACCCCTAGAGCTTGAGATTCCAGGTTCCAGACAGTTTCCAGAGCTGGCTTGGAGGCCCAATCTGGAGAGCCCCTGCCTGAAGTCTGGAGCTTTGGGGAGCTTGCTAGGTGATAGCTTTTAAAGTATGTTCACTATTAGGGTTCAAAGTAAAACAGGATATTCATTACCTGCTTCTTCACTTATACATAAAAATAACTTTATTCCGTGCCATCTAGGATTTGAAAAGGAATGTTACAAGTTAGACAAAAGTTTCCATATTGTGGTATATAATATACTTTATTTATGAAATTCACCCAAGTACTGTAATCTACAGGCTGATTTCATCAGTTCCTGCAAAGGTATTTTATGAGTGAATAATTATTTGAATTGAGGTCCTACCATTGTGCTGATATCTATCCTTACGATATATAGAAAGTTCTACATGCCTTTTACAAAACAAAAGTTATAGTGAATAAAATATTAAATATTCATCTTTTGTCTGTCCCACTTTCAAGAGCTAAATATGTTTAAATTTAATCATTATTTTATACCATTATTATATTTATATAATTATAATTTTATAATATAAATATTATATAAATTTATATCATTCTGTAACTTTATGTATCTATATCATTCTGTAACAATTACATGATATAAATTTATATCATTCTGTAACTTTCTATGTGTATATATATATATATATATATATGTATGTATATCATGTTAAAATTGTTAGAAATTGGGTATATTGTATTTTAATAAAACGTTTATTTATTTAGTCTATCACCCATGAAAGTATGTGTTATACAAACTTACTCATTTGGCCAAGTAATAAGCAAAAGTTTGATTATTTTGATTAATAACTTGTAGATAAACTAATAAACAGAATACTGTAAAGCTATTAAGGACATTAGATATAAATTTGGACCTAAATTGTAGATATATAACTATTTGGTATGTGCTATTTATTACAGACAGAGGCACTACAGCATAAATTTCCTGATTGTAGTAGATGAACATAACTTTATATATTTGGAGGTAAAATTATGTGAGATCTGTGTGTACACGTAAGTGAGCTAGTATTTTTGAAACAGTAGGAGAGATGTGACCATCATAGACAATGATTTTTAGATAATACTGGGGTGTATCTCAAAGTATATGACAGTCTTGCCTAGATACCTTAGGATTTTCTTATATTTCTTAGGATTATCTTCTGTTAAACAAAACGTCAAAGGTATTTTTTTAAATTCAGTCTTTTGTTACTGATTCCTTAAATCACTTTTCGAAATTCATCAAATTACTTATACCCACTTAACTATTCCTTTAGAATGTTATTGCCTAGACTTAACCATTCTGAATTGGTAATTGTTGTCATATTATACATTGTATGTAAGTGTGTGTGTGTGTGTGTTATGTGCATTTTGAATGGTATATTTGAGGAAAAAGCTGTTACTACATACTCCCAAACATAAAAACTTGATTAATTCAAGTTTCATTGATATGATAGATTTTTTTCTTTATTTTATTGATAGATCCCATGTGTGATCGACAAGAACAACCTGCGTATTTTACAAATAATTTTTGTAAACCATGTGGAGTGGTTCTACAGCATGAATCAGAAAGGATTTCACATTTTGAGGTCGGTTGAATGCAGTGGGGATAAGGACGAGAGATCACATTTTTAAGCCTAGCAGTCAACTTCATATAAGTCATCTTGCTTGATTAGTATAAGAACATGAAACATGGTATCATTTCTGTTTGACAGATGAGAATATTGGCTCAGAAAAGGATAGTCACATACAAATACAAGTTTAGGGAATCTAGGTTAAACACAATGATTTTTGACTGCAAAGTTTCTCTTCTTCACACCATTCTGCCTCTTTGTATTCACTGTTACCATAGTAAATATAATGTATTAGCAAGTTTGAGAGATACTATAGAACACCTAGAGTTTTCCTTTATAATAAACGTAGACTATAAATTTGGCTGCCAGCATCCTGTCATTGAGGTGAGAGAGGCTTATGAGCTCCACCTCTCCCAGATCTATTGACAAACAGTTGCTAGGAGGCAGAAGATCATGAGGCCTTATCACTCCCTGTGGATATATTAGCAATTAGTAGTTGCTGGGGCAGAGAGATTTTTCTACAGTGGTGTAGTCCCTGATAAGGTGCTCACAGTCCCATAAATATCTCTTACCCATATTCATGTAAGCAATCCTAATGATGACCATTGTGTCACACATAAAAGGACATGGAAGTAAAAGAGGTAGTGAGCTGAAAAGAGATGGAATTAGCAGGCACTGGAGAAGAAAAGAGACAATAATAGTAATATAACTAAAATATGCATGTATGAAAATGTCATAATGAAACCCATTAAATATATAGCTAACATGATAATAAAACATAAAAATACTGACTTTTAATTTGTAGAACCATTTCTATTTAAATTGCACTGAGAATTGGAGTTTTAAAAGGAGTGAAACTCTTTCATAGTTCTTGCAGTCAAGGGTAGAGGCTGTAGCTCTATATGTCATTTGCCTAGCCTGTTCAAGGCCCCGTTCTCAAAAGAAAAAGTTAATGCAAAGTGCTACAACTCAAGTCTCGTGCCCTCATATTCAGAGAGGTCTACATTTTAGGTGTCTCTGCTGTTATATAAACAAAGTCATATCTTTTTTCAGAGTGAAATACATGCTCAAAATGTTAAGTTCTTTTTTCAAATGCATGGAGAACCAAACAAAGTGCCTGGTAGGAAAGTGAACATGCATGCTGGAAATTCTCAGGTGAGTTGTCATACTTCTGAACTGTAAACTTTTGAATCTTTCAAAAGTATATAAAAAAATGACTGTGCTTTTTACAGGTGTACTCGAGTGGAGAAGTCAACAGAAACAACTTTACTGGTCCGCACAACATGAGTTTTGACTCCCCAGCTGCTGCTCCATCTCACTATGTAGGAAAGAGCCATCCTCAGACTCAGCACCAGTCACTGGAAGAACATGGTCAAGCATCTTCATCCACATGCCCACCAAAGATGGGTAAGATTCTATTCATCTCTTAATCTCAGATCTCAGATGCCTAATATCTCTTTTCCCCACACTGCACCATGCTTTTTGGAGAGCAAACTTTCACTGCAGTTTAGACAACTTGGTTGTTCTTCTGCTTAGTAAGTGTCTTTCTGTGTCCTTGTTTGTAGAAATAATGGCTAACTAAATTCTAAGAAATATTATGACCACTATTCAGTTTACTAAATCCAAATATAAGCATGTGATTGCCACATATAATGAATAATAATAAGCAGTTAGAGAAATAAAAAACCTTAGATTTTTTATTATGTTTCTCCCTTGTCATCATTTTTTGATGTACTATGATCTAAAACTTTGCCTCATTTGTCTATTCAGATCAATGTCTTCACTAAAATATAGCTATATACTGTACTCCATATAGTGGATAGTGTGTTTAAAAACCATAGCTTTAAGAAATAAGCTAAATTGCTGAATCTCTTCCAATCTTGATAATACATTGTTTTATTTCCTTAAATATGAAGTGCCAGTGAATAGTGAGAGTATTCTACATCCAAAAAGTGCAGAGAATTATAAAACATTGCCTCTTTGTCCCTTCTAGTAACATTCAAATGAACAAAGGAAGGAGCTCTCACTGAATTGATTGGCATTTTTGAAGACATAGCTCATATTTTGAAAAACTTGCATGCTACCACAAAAATAATGATTGATCAGCTGGAATAATTTAGCACACTCATAAGAGCCTTAACACAATGTCCATTAGGCATTCATTCCTGAAAAAAATCAGCATTTATGTCATATATTATGTAGATATGACATATGTCCTATAACATATAACTATTGTCTAGAGAAAAGTCATTACCTCTGCAAAGTATTAAAATTTATTTTTCCTAATACACTAAAATATTATTGTTCTTTAAATTTATTGTAGTCTCTCAAATTGCCATGTATCTATTGGTTTGAAGAGGGACAGATTCATTGTGCCTTACAAGAGAAACCATTTTGCAAATGACTTATCTACAGTCCCCAAAATCATTTTATTGGCTTTAAGGAAGAGAATAATTGAAAAGGACAGAAAAAAATATTGTTTCAAGTTATTAATTGCTGAGAATCATTTTGATGTAAACATCACAAATCAAGACAGAACAGATGTGTTATTCAAGAAAAATATCAATTTAGAAGTTGATGCCATCTGATTTACCCTGTGAGTTACAAAGACTCATCTTGAAATGTCTCCCATGCTTTTACTATTCCCTTAAATGAATATGCTCAAACAATACTGAGTGTAAAATATTCCTCCAGTCCCGTTTCTTTAGTGTACAAACTAGGTCACATTTATCTCTCAAAAGAGCCTTCATGACAGATTCCTTTATTCTGAAGCTCTGTCCTGAAAAAAAAAAAGCGGAAAGTTAGAAGTTTTAGAGAATTTCTTTAATAATACACAATGGATGCAGTTCTAATATGTGAACACATGTTGATAATTTTCTATTACTATTATTTCTACAGATAAACCCAATACTACTCCTGCACCTCCAACCTTCCTGAAGTCTGTTATTGTGAAGCCTCCTCCAGGTAGGAATAAAGACAAACTACCCCCTTGTCTTCTAGCATCCCTGTGGATCAAAATAATCCAAGCAGATATTGTAAGCTCTTTCCTCCTTCCTTAAATAATCTGCTAATGTCTCGTAACATTATAGTAGGAACAAAAAGAAATGATACTAGAAAGACATTTATAGCTGAAGAGCAGAGAAATGTCTTCCACCAAAATGAAATACAAATGGCAAATACAAAAAGCATTCTAATCTCTTTCATAGGAAGTTTGTATTCTATAAAACATACTAGTTTGTTTATAAACCACTTTCTTTTATTTTAAAAAACTGATAGTGTTCAAATAATCTAGTCCATTTACTTTGTTTTTTTTATAGGAAATGATAGCCAGAAAGTCTTTTATGTCTCTTAATTTCAAAAATTATATATGAGTAGATATGTGTGGTGTGGTCCCATATTATTTTAAGGAAGTACTTCAGATCACTAGAATATATTGATATTCATTTGAGGTATTAAGCTAGTAATTATTGGCAGTATAAATAGTAATATACTTAATTCTTCTTCCATAAAGAAGAAAATATGTAAACCAGTTAATAATACCTCATTGTAAAAGACTACAGATATGTTTTATGTACATATTTTGCTAACAATGGAAATGAAACATCATAGTTCATAAATATCTATGATCTTGATTGATAGACATGGAAAGGTTAAAAAAATGACCAGCTGGCTTAGAGATAAGAAAGGGTAGCAAAACTTCAGGTACAACATAGATACTGGCCTCGGCTGGAGCAATATATCTATATGCTCTTCTGTCGTGCTTTCCATCCATATGCAAGCACCTTCTCACTACTGCTGTGTCTCACTGCTTCTTCATCTTCTTTTGCCTCCTTTCCTTTCCTCTCCTCAGTGTATCTCACCTGTTCTTTCTAGATAGACTTTCTGCTCTCTGTAAAAGTGGTCATTACTCTTGACTGCTTAAAATTATATTCTTTTCATGCTCAATTCCTCATAGTCTTGTTCTTTATTTCTTTTTTTTTCCACAGAGATAAGGAACAGTTTAACTGTTAACATAAAATGTCCCACCTGTGATATAGTTCTCTTCCCCCACAAAGTATGCATCGGTCAGAGTCATGGGATGTGTAGGGATGATGGTGACTGAATTCAAGTTTGTTTGTTCGTTTGTTTGTTATAATGATCTGCTCCTTGAGACTTGTGAGTTGCCCATCTTTTGAAAGGACCTTGGACATGCTCCATTTTTCTGCTGATGGTTTGTTGTGAAAAGTTTTGCCTTGTTATACAGGTGTGGTCATCTGCTCTTCCCCCTGCTTTCTATATAGACTTTCTGCTCTATGTGAAAGTGGTCATTACTCTTTACTGCTTAAAATTATATTCTTTTCATGCTCAATTCCTCATAGTCTTGTTCTTCTTTATTTCTGTTTGATTTCTAACATCAGCTGTCCATTCACTGCCTAAATTTAGGTGTTCCCAGGTTTCATTATTGACCTGACTCTACAAACCCAATTCTGTGTATTCCCCTGGTTTTACCTTTCATCTGTATTCTCATAACCTTTCCATCAAACTTTAGATTACATGTCAAAATGGTAGATCTTATTTCATGTGGACACCTCAGAGCCAATTTAAGTCAATACTCTTCCAATGTAAAATCCTATAGTTAACTGTCAACTCCCCAATACCACATCATCTTCAGTTTCTAAATCTAATGAAATGCCAAACTGTGATTGTCTTCTCTCCTGAATTGTTACTGTCTGTTTAACTCTGCCCCTACTCTTCCTACACTACTATAGGTCTTCACAGATTCCTAGAGCTTTGGTAATCGGACTGTGAGGTATGGACTGGCAGTGTCGGTATCTTTTGACAGCATATTGGCAAAAAGAATTCAGCCCTGCTTAAAAATCTAATTTACTTCTTACCCCACCCCCACCCCAGATGTAAAGTAGTGTTTATTTTGTTGGTGAAGAGCAAGCAATGAACCAGCAAGTACTGTAAAATAATAGAGTATCATGTCATGTCAAATGAGGATACATAGCATTGGAAAAAGAGGGCACCTGGGAAAGCCAGGGAACCTTGAAGTTTACAAACATAAATATAGTGCTCAAGATAAGTTCTACCTAAGAAAGTAATCGGCAAAGGCTGAAAGATGATGATGAGAGGATCAATCCTGCTGGGAAGTAGAATGCCAGGCATGAGCCCTGCGATGAAAGCATGGTGGCATTTACCAAAAGTAGTCCACAAGAGGCCACTGGCTCCTGTAGAGTAAAGATGTGTACCGAAGTCAAATGTAAGGCCCGTATGCTATTTAGGGATCTTGGTTTTACTCTTTACACTAGGGTCAGTGTAAAGACGGACTGTCAGTGTCAAGACCTTCAGGTGACTGAAGAATAATTACAGAAAATATGTGCTAGCTTATGTGTTTTTTCCTAAAAAGAAAATGATTTTTTAAAACATAGTTGTGGGTTGTAGAAATGGTTGCAGTCCTAAAAATTCTAGGGCTCCTCTTCCAGAGGATCTAGATTCTGTTCACAGCACTCACGTGGCAGCTCACAACCACATTAATTCTAGTCCTAAGGGATCTGCTACCCTCTTCTGACCTACTCAGGAACCTAATTCACTTCTTTAGTAAGCCATGTAAATGCTTCATACTTAAGAAAGTAGAAGACAAAGAGTCACAGCCTTCTAAGTATTTTGCCTTGCACTGGATTTGTCTCCACAAAAGCACTCTCAGTTTAATTATTGGAGTGTTTCATTGAAAATGCAAGTATTTCTATATATTTCTGTCTTACCTGAATATTTGTCACTGTTTCTCCCGCTTCTGACTAAACTCATACTCAGTCTTAAACATACCAGTGCTGCCTGGAAGCCTCTTTGCTACCTACCCCCAAGGCTACTTTTCTGTGTGCTTACTTAACCTCTCTACGTGCCTTTTCTCCCATTTCAGTTTAAGGTCAGTAAGGGAGGTAATGCCATGTCTCTTTCTAGCACTAGACATAAAAACCAGTAAAGAATTGTTCATACCTCAGCAGAGTTTAGCTTAATGTCTGTATCAGTGAACTGCCACTGAATGTTTATCTCCAGTGCTTTTCCTTTGTACTATTTCAGTTTCCTACATAGTGTGGTTTGAAGTACATTTTGTAGGGACATAGAGTTTTATGTGGGATTTGAAAGACTGGTGATTTAAGTAAGCATGGCATTAAATAGAAATGGTAGTTGATTTTAAAAGTAAACATCGGAAGAAATGTTGAATTGCCACTTGTTGGGTATTTTTCCTACTCATCAGCTGAGGGTATCCAAAATATGTGGTGTCTGAGTAAATTTGGACTGAGACTAAATGAGAAATATTTGAACTGTTGTTGCTACTGTGGGAGATAACACTCTGAAATGTCAAGGTTATCAGAATGAGGGAAGAAGAATGTCTTACTTGGCTTTCTGTGATCAACACCATGCCAAAAAGCAATGTTGGGAGAAAAGCTTACCGTTTCCAGTTAACTGTGAAGGGGATTCAGGGCAGGAACACAGAGGCAATAACTGAAGGTGATACTATCAAGGAACATTGATTACTGGCTTGTATGCCATGGCTGACTCAGTCTGCTATCTTATAGCAAATAAGACCACTTTTCCAGGGGTGAAGCTTTCCAGAATTGGCTAGGCCTTTCCACATCTGCCATAAATCAAAGAAGTACCCTATAGGCTTGCCCACAGTCAAATCTAATCAGTTTTCTCAGTTGAGGTTCCCTTATCCCAGATGAACCTAGCTTGTGCCAAGTTCGCAAAAATCTTACCAGCGAAAAGAATTTTGGTGAAGTTCTTATCTCCTTATCTGATCATGAGATCATCAGTATAATTTAGTCTACTTTTTGGAAGAAATCATTTTACACTAATCTCTGAAGCTAATGTTCAAATAATAGATGTGCCCTGTTGTAATTCCTGTCTCCTAAGCAGTAAACATTTGAGCATTATGAAAACAGCTAGTTCAGCTAGACATAGTGATTCATCTCTAAAATGTCAGTACTAAGGAGCTAGAGGAAGAAGGATTACTATATACTATATGTTTGAGACTACCCTGGACTACATAATGAGTTCCATGCGGCTGCATAGCAAAACCCTTTCTCAAACAAGAACAACCAAAAGGAATCCATCAACATTAAAAAAAAAAACATACCTAGAGATAAATTAGCTAATGTGAATTTCAGAGAAGAATAACAACAGATTTCTATTTTACAAGTGAGCCAGTGGGGTTTTTTGTTGTTGTTGTTTTGTTTTTGTTTTTAAGTTAATTGTGTAGCTATAGAGATAGCCCAGCAGGTAAGAGCCATGGCTGCTCTTACAGAGGATCTGAGTTCAATTTCCAGCATTTTCATTGCAGCCCATGACCAACTATAACTCCATTTCCAAGGGATCTCAACACATTCGTTCTGGCCCCCCATGGGATGGGCACTGCATGTACATTGTACACAGAATACATGCAAGCAAAGCATCCATTACATAAACTTTTAAAAGGAAAAAGGCAGCTTAACACAATATGCCACTTTAATTAGTCCACTATTTTCATTTTCTCTTGCCTATTATTGCTCCTATTTATCTGCTATTCTGTGAATATCTCTCCATATTTATTCATCTGCTATTCTGTAATTATCTCTCCATATTTAACTTTCTCTCCATCACTATGACTGCTTGCTTAAGTTCTTAATCTAACTCTGCTCTTAGAGCTCAGGATTGGCTACAGTACTAATAGAAAATTCAAGTATATAGGTATTTTTAAATATTGTGTTTGTTTTAGTTATTTTACTAATTCTAGTGCCAATATTACACTTAGATGCTTCAACTTTACTTGTAACTCAACATATCTAAAATTAAAGTAAGACTCTGTAAATCCATCTTAAATTGTAAAAACCTTTTTTCTTTTTTCTTTTCCAGGATTACTGTTAATTATTAGGCACTTATATTTGAATCTTTAATTAACCACTTAATTCCCTATATGTTTTCTATAAGCAAGTATCATCAAATCTTGTATTTCTCTTTTCTGTACATTCATTACATTTCTATTACCATCTCTTCACACTTTTGGAAACAGCAGTCTATGGCTGTCTTCTGCCTTGTAAACACCTTTTTATATGGTAATTAAAAATTAAAGTAAGATTTAAGAAAAAAAGATGCAAACAAAGAAAATGTATGTATAGCAGAGCTAAAAAGGCGCAAGGAGCAGTTTCCAAAATAATGAGAATGTAAGAAACATTAGAGACAGGTTATAAGATTAGGGCAGGGGTTGTATAAGATCAGGAAAAGATGCTTGTTGCTAAGCCTAACAACTTGAGTTCCATTTCTGAAACCCACATGGTTTAAGTGGAGAACTAACTCCCTAAAGTTGCCCTCTAACCTGCATGTGTATAACATGACACATGCATACACATACTTACATACACACATCATATATATGCACACACAAAATATATATTGAGCTCATTTTAAAATATTAGGCCAAGAAGTCTGTCAACTGGGCCAGTTAATAGGCTCCCTATCTCTTCAGAAAGTGTTTATGTATTTATACTTACTCTCTTAGGCTTATACATTATTCCAGAAAGTGGTAATATCAGCATGTGGAAATCCAAGAACTAAGGTAAAAGTACCCACACTGTAGTTCTACAACTGTCTCTAAATTCTTGACATGTGACTAGCAACCCTTCTAAACTCCTATATTTCCACTGTTGGAATCTTAATACTGATAGAATTTGTTCGAGAAACAAAGGAAGAAGAGCTAAACAGAAAACTTTGCAATAGCCTTTATAAATATTAAGGAAATACATAAATACCCAAGTTTAAAGAGACTTTATAATCACAAAGAAGACTCAATAATCTAGGGAGAACTTCAATAGTGAACACTTAGTAAAATTATCTAGAAAGCTTCTTGGAAGTAGGAGAGTTCTTTTCCACCCCTGGTGACTCAGAATTTTTGGTCTCATGGGGAGAGGACTGGTATAATTATCCTAGAAAAAGATGACAAACATCATCAGTGTATAGAAAAGCTACAAGCTAAGGTAACATGAACATTTTCCACAAGACTCTTTGGGCTAAGTAACATGAACATTTTACAAGTGATTCTTTGTATAACCAGCATTGAAACTATGAAGCTAGAGAAAATTGGGAGTTTTGTTTATCCTGCATTACTTAGGTATACTCAGTATATATGCCGTTGACCAAGGTCATCTCCAGTTTGGTTTTCACACCTCTAAAATAAAGATAGCAATAAATTCCTAGAAAAGGTTGCTATGAAGACCCACACTTAACTGCCTAAGCAGTCCATTTAATAGACTTTCACTGTTAAGCATTGTTAAACTAGAGACTCAAAATCCAAGCCACAAACTTGATATAGGAAAATACATAGACAAGGAATTGGAAAATTTTTTCCCTTCAACATCTCTTTCATCTATCTATCTATCTATCTATCTATCTATCTATCTATCTATCTATCTATCTATCTATCTATCTATCTCCTGTTCCACCCAACGACTGTTCCACATCCCATATCTCCTCCCTGTTCCCCTGTCTCCACGAGGATGTCCCCACCTCTATCCCCACCCCACCAAACCTCCCCACTCCCTGGGGCCTCCAGTCCCTTGAGCGTCTTCTCTGACAGAACCCTGACCTGGCAATTCTCTGCTGCTTATTCACTGAGGGCCTCATATTAGCAGGTGTATGCTGCCTGTTTGGTGATACAGTGTATGAGAGATCTAAAAGGTCCAGGTTAATTGAGACTTCTGGTCCTCATACAGGGTCGCCCTCCTCCTCAGCTTCTTCCAGCCTTTCCCTAATTCAACAACAGGAGTCATCAGCTTCTGCCCATTGGTTGGGTGCAAATACCTGTATTTGACTCTTTCAGCTGCTTGTTGGGTCTTTCAGAGGGCAGTCCTGATAGGCCCCTTTTGTGAGCTCTCCATAGCCTCAGTAATAGTGTCAGGCCTCGGGACCTCTCCTTGAGCTGGATCCCACTTTGGGCCTGTCACTGCATCTTCTTTTTGTTAGACTCTTCTCCATTTCCATCACTGCTGTTCTTTCAGACAGGAACAGTTCTGGGTCAGAGTTTTGACTATGGGATGGCAACCCCATAGGGATTGCCTTGTCTTTCTGATGGAAGTGGGCTCTGCAAGTTCCCTCTCCCCAATGTAGAGCATTTCATCTAAGCTCCCTCCCTTTGGGTCCTGAGAATCTCACAGCCTAGGTCTCTGATACATTATGGAGGGTCCCCCAAATCTCATACCTCCCAGGGTTGCATGTTTCCATTCTTTCTGCTGGACCTCAGGAATTTCAGTCCTTTTCCTTCACCCAACACAAGATCATGTTACCCTCTCTGAAACCCCCATCCCCTTTCCTTCTCAGATTCCTCCCTCCATCCTTGAGGTTGCTTTCTTCTCCCTCCTAAGTGGGACTGAAGCATCCTCATTTGGGCCCTTCAACTTGTTAATCTTTTTAGTTCTGTGGGCTGTATCTTGGGTATTAGGCACTTTTTTGGTGAATATCCACTTGTTAGAAAGTACATGCACTGCATGTTCATTTGGGTCTGAGTTACATCACTTAGGATGATATTTTCTAGTTCCATCCATTTGCCTGTAAAACTCAGGATATCTTCATTCTTAATAGCTGAGTGGTATTCCATTGTATAAATGAACCACATTTTCTATATCCATTCTTCTGTCGTGGTACATCTGGGTTGTTTCCAGCTTCTGGCTGTCATAAACAAGGCTGCTATAAACATAGTGGAACATGTGCCTCTGTGGCATGGTGGGGCACCTTTTGTGTATATTCCAAAGAGTGGTATTACTGGGTCTTCAGGTAGATCTATTTACAATTTTCTGAGAAACCTCCAGATTGATTTCCAGAGTGGATGTACCAGTTTGTCATCCCATCAGCAATGGAGGAGCATTCCTCTTTCTCCACATCTTCTCCAACATGTGCTGTCACCTGAGGATTTGATCTTAGCCATTCTGATTGGTGGAAGGTAGAATCTCTGGTCGTTTTTATTTGCATTTCTCTGATCACAAGGACTTTGAACATTTCTTTAGGTGCTTCTCAGCCATTTGAGATTACTCTATTGGGAATTCCCAGTTTAGTTCTATACCCCATTTTCTGATAGGCTGGTTTTTGTTGTTGTTGTTGTTGTTGTTATTGTTGCTGTTTTGTTTTTGTTGTTGTTGTTGTTGTTGTTTTGGTGGTTAACTTCTTAAGTTCTTCATATATTTTGAATATTAGCCCTTTCTTGGATGTGGGGTTAGTGAAGATTTTTTTTTCCCAATCTGTAAGTTGCCGATTTGTCTTATTGGCTATATCTTTTGCCTTACAGAAGCTTTCCAGTTTAACGAGGTCCCATTTATCAATTATTGATCTTAGAGTATGAGCCATTGGAGTTCTGCTTAGGAAATACCCCCCACCTCATTCCAATGAGTTCAACACTCCCACTTTATCTTCTATTAGATTCAGTGTATCTGGTTTTATATGGAGGTTCTTGATCCACTTGGACTTCAGCTTTGTACAAGGTGACAAATATGAGTGTATTTTCATTTTTCTACATATCAACAGCCACTTAGACCAACACCATTTGTTGAAGATGTTTTCTTTTTTCCATTGTATATATTTGGCTTCTTTGCCAAAGATCAAGTGCCTGTAAGTGTGTGGTTTTATTTCTGGGTTTTCAATTCTATTCCATTGATCAACTTGTCTGTCTCTGTACCAATAACATACAGTTTTTATCACTATTGCTCTATAGTAAAGCTTGAAGTCAGAGATGGTGATTCCTCAAGCCATTCTTTTATTTTTAAGTATTGTGTTTTCTATTCTGGATTTTTTACCTTTTGATGAACTTGAGAATTACTCTTTCCATGTCTTTGGAGAATTGTGTTGGAGTTTTGATGGGGATTGCATTGAATCTGTAGATTGCTTTTGGTAGAATGGCCATTTTTACTATGTTAATTCTGCCAATCCATGAGCATGGGAGATCTCTCAATTTTCTGAGATCTTCTTAGATTTCTTTCTTGAGAGACTTGAAGTTGTTATACAGATTTCATGTGTTTGGTTAGAGTTACCCCCAAGATATTTTATATCATTTGTGGCTATTGTGAAGGGAGTTTTTCCCTAATATCTTTCTCAGCATGTTTATCATTTGTATAAAGGAAGGCTACTGATTTATTTGAGTTATTTTTCTATCCAGCAACTCTGTTGAAGTTGTTTATCAGCTGGAGAAGTTCTCTGGTAGAGTTTTGGGGTCACTTATGTATATCATCTGAAAATAGTGATACCTTTATTTCTTCTTTACCAATTTGTATCCCCTTGATCTCCATTTGTTGTCTTATGGTTCTAGGTAGCACTTTGAGTACTATATTGAATATATATGCGCAGAGTGTGCATCCTTGTCTTGTACCAGATTTTAATGGGATTGCTTCAAGTTTCTCTCCATTTAGTTTGATGTTGGCTACTGTTTTGTTTTATACTGCTTCTATTATGCTTAGGTATGGGCCTTGAATTCCTGATCTTTCTAATACTTTTAACATGGAAGGGTGTTGTATTTTGTCAAATGCTTCTTCTGAATCTAAGGAGATGATCATGTGATTTTTTTTTCTTTGAGTTTGTTTATATAGTGTATAACATTAATGGATCTTCGTATATTGAACCATCCTTGCATTCCTGGGTCAGTAGAATCAACAAAGCCGGTCCTTTGAGAGAATCAACAAGATAAATAAACCCCTAGCCAAACTAACTAAAGGGCCCAGAGACAGTATCCAAATTACCAAAATCAGAAATGAAAGGGGAGACGTAACAACAGAAATGGAGGAAATTAAATATATATATATATATATATATATATATATATATATATATATATATATATATATATATATATATATCAGTTCCTACTACAAAAGCCCATACTCAACAATACTGGAAAATCTAGATGAAATGGATGGTTTTCTAGATAAATAAAACATAGCAAAGTTAAATCAAGAGCAGGTAAACTATCTGAATAAGCCCATATCACATAAGGAAATAGAAAAAGTCATTAAAAACTTCCCCAACTCCCCCCCCAAAAAAAGCCCAGGGCCAGATGCAATTAGTGCAGAATTCTACCAGACCTTCAAAGAAGACCTGATACCAAATTTTCCTCAAACTATTCCATAAAGTAAAAACGGAAGGAACACTACCTAACTTGTTCTATGAAGCCACAATTACTCTGAATACCTAAAGCACACAAGGACCCAACCAAAAGAGAGAACTTCGTATCAATCTTGCTCAAGAATATTGATGTAAAATACTCAATTAGATTCTTGCAAACCAAATCCAGGAACACATCAAAACCATCATTCACCAAGATCAAGTAGGCTTCATCCAAAAACATCTCTTATAATTCACTTGCAGTATTAGTTTAAAAAACTAATTCCCAAATTCATTCCAGAAACAACTTATTCTCCAGGAAAGGGAGGTAAAGGATGATTTTAAAGTAATGTTTCATTCAAAGTTTTCAAAGACACAAAAACACTCAAGCTGTGGATACTAATGGGACTACCTTATAATGTTTGATACAGGTGTACTTTGTGTAATATATAAGACAAATGAAACACATTTATATCCTAAGATATTTATGATTTTTAATAATTTTAATATCCTTTTCCTAGCCTTTTGAAATATATGGAATGTAATTGTTATCTATTATTGGTATACAACGAACTAATACCCAAAATCTTCTTGACCCTATCAGAATTTTAGTATTTTTATGACAGAGTAATATTCCATTGTATGTACCATGTTTTATCCATTCATTAGTTGATGAGCACATATCTTGCATAGTGTGAATAATAATGTAATAAACATGGGAATGAACATGTCTCTTACATACTGATTTATATACTGCTTTGAATGTACACTAATATTATGTTTACAAGAATATATGGTAATTATTTTCTTAACTTTTAAGTATCTTCCATATTTTGAATGGCTATTCTAACTGATGTTTCTACCAACATTTTCTTCATGTCCTCACCAGCATTTCCTATCCTTAGGCTTTTTTGTATTAACTATACTTCTTGGGTTGTGATGAAATCTTTGTTCTTTCAATTTGCATTTACCTGATGATTAGTGATGTTCTGTATTTTTATGTACCTGTACATTTGGATGTCTCCTTTTGAGAAATGACTAGAATTTTTTTGTCATTGAGCTTTTGGGGTTCCTTATATATTCTGGATATCAATTGCTTGTGCATGTGTACATATGTATAAATATATATATGCATATATATGTATACATCTATACATATATACTTGTATATGTATATGTATATATATATGTGTGTGTGTATATATACTTATATGTGTGAATATATATACACATGTATGAATGTATATATTGTAAATATTTTCACCCATTTATAGATTGCCTGTTAACTCCATTATGTATTTCCTTTGTTGTTCAGAAGCTTTAAATTTTTTTTGAATCTGATTTGTCTATATTTGCCTTTACTTTCTGAATTTTAGGAGCTTTGTCCAAAAAGTCCTCATGTATTACTGTGTCCTGAAACATTTTACCTGTATTTCTTTCTGTAATTTCCTTTGTTGCTGTTTATTGTTTAGATTGTATTATAATTATAGCATATCTCCTTTCCCTTTCCTCTCTCCAAGACATCCTATATACTCCTTCCCACTTACTTTGAAATTTATGACCTCTTTTTCAAAACTTGTTATCATCTGCATATATGTATTTGCCTTTATGCCAATGTTAAAATTTATTGCTTTAGTCCATTCTGAGTTGATCAATTTAGCAGGTAAGGCAGAAATCTACCTACATTTTTATGTAGATAATCGATTTCCCTAACACCATATATCCAAAAGACTGTTCTCTGTATGAAGGATGTTCTGAGTACCATTATCAAAATATTCATTCAAATTTTATTGTAAACTAATGATCACTGGTATTATTAGTGAACATGTTATTCAATGTCATTTTTTATTTTACCCTATAAGTAGTCTCTTGTTTCTTGAAATAATGATTGTTCAGCAAATTCCAATACACTTAATTATGATTAACCTTTCTATAAGTGAATAATCTGCTGTTTGATTTACAAGGTGATTCTGGCTGTACTTAAAATCTATATACCAATTTATTGCCTTATGTCTGGAAGAGTGCTGACTTTGTACTTGTCTTGTGCAAGTTGTTCTTTCCTCCTTTTCATCCTCCTCCTCCTCCTATTTCTTCTCCTCCTCTTCTTCCTCTTCTTCTTTCTCCTCCTTCTCCTTCTTACCAAGAGAATAAATGGAAGGATGAAGAGCTTTAGAAATAAGTTTATCTTCTGCTTCTAATTCTACTGTAAAAGCAGAACAGTTAGATAGCAGTTATATAGCTTCTTTTTTATAGTTTTTAGTTTAACTCATTTTAAATATCAACTATTATTTTAGAATTTTACTTTTATGTTCTAACCTATGTGTGGGCCTCACTGGTTCTCTTTTATAAAATTTGTGGAAATTAATTTTATAACTAGTGAACTACAGTGATAAAATTTTGCAATTTTTAAATTAAAGTTATGGGGCATTTCATGGTTTGGCTGGGTAGAAAAATAGCTAACAGCAAACAAAAAGGGTGTTGCAGAACTATAAATAATACATTTGTTAGCCACATCATTTGAGGTCACTGCTATACAGTATATATAACAACATTGAGCAAACAGGTAGCAGATGATTAAGAAATGAACAAAGACTATACCTGTAGTGTACAGTGTGAAGAATTCTGGGCATTAAATTTAGAAACCTGAGCTTCCATCACTGCCAGCAAATTATTTTATCTTTTGGGACCAATTTTTCTTGGGAAGCTTCAGGTAGAGGGTTTCTAATAAATTCTTATCTATCACTGACATTATCTGATTCTAAGAGTTTCCGTATTGATGTTTTAAAATTCTCTCATTTTATAGCATATAGAATGAGAACCTACGTATGTCATATCTGCAGTATCACCTTTACATCTTTACATATGTTCCGGTCCCACATGCAAGGAACTGAACATCAAAATAAGTAAGTGTTTTTTTTTTCTTGTACAAGAAAAGCATTCTCATGTTAACAAAGACCAAAGCTTCCAGTCAAATACTCTTTAATATATTTTACAAACTTTCTAGAAAGTCATTTTCCTATGACCTGAATCTAGAAGTGTTAAGTGATATTTGTAGCATTCTACATGCTAATGCCAAGGATATTTTATCACAGTAATGAACTGACAGATCTGTCTGGTAATTTAGTACTCCTTCTGAATAGACATTATGTTTCTCTGTATATGTGCTAAAAGATCATTTCTTCAGGCTATCCATGCAAATTCAAAACATCTCAAAATGGTTTTCTTAATTCCAAGGATTATGCGATCTAGTCATTATCTTTTTTTAAAAAAAAAGATTTATTTTATTTATTTATGCGAGTACACTGTAGCTGTCTTCAGACACACTAGAAGAGGGCATCAGATCTCATTACAGATGGTTGTGAGCCACCATGTGGTTGCTGGGAATTGAATACAGTGGAGTATAATAGTTAAGAACAGAGGTTATGAGCCGTTTTTAGTCAATATTAATGTATGGTTTTAAGAAGAGGAAAAATTAGTGGACAATTGCAAAGTAATTTTGGTAGTAGGAGAAAGGGTCATTTATATTTTGTATAAATTAGTTTGTTGATTTTGAAATAAGACCATAAAATGTATTATTTTATCCTATAAGAAAGTATTTATAGTGTTTGGATATGAGTATTTAGGAGCTGATAAAATACCATTTTCAAGGTAACTTATAAAATAAAGCATTTAATTGGGCTTAATAGTTTCAGAGGAATAAGAATCCATGATGATGAAAGAAACGTCTGGTGATAGGAACAGCTGAGAGTTCTTGATGTTCAAGTAGGAGGCAGAGAAAGAGATAACAGTAGGAATGGTCAGAGTCTTTTGAAACCTTAAATTCTTCCTGCAAGGATACTCCTCCTCCAACTTGGGCACGCCTCCTATACCTTTACAAATAATTCTATCAACTGGGGACCAAGTATTCAAACATGAACCTATTGAAGCCATTCTTATCCAATCTACCACAGGAGTGAATTTGTCAGACTCAGCAGATGAAAATACACGTTATACAATAGAAAGAAAACTTTGGGATTTTAAATAAATAAACTAACACATCTGTATATCTACAAAGTAACTGATTTTTAAAAATGCCATTCAGACAGTTTATTATGGCAATGGTTATTAAAGTTGATTAGCCACAGTATACCAACATGCACTAACATTTGTAATATTACAGTAGCATAAGACATTTCCACTCTTACCATTTACCCTAGGTCTGATTTTTTTATAAGCATGTATTTCTTAGAAAAAATAATTGGTTCTATGGCAACATTTTCATGTATTTATAAAACACACTTGATCATATTATCCTCCCTAATTGTCCCCCTTTTACTGTTATGGAAATTTTAAGAACTGTTTAGATCTCACATATGGAAGAAAACAGTAAATACTTGACTTTCTGGGTCTGGAGTATTTAACTTAATATACTCTCCAGGATTTTTTTCAACAAACAATATGATTTTTAATTTTCTTCATAACAGTGTTTCTTTGCACATCACAATGCATTCTTTATCTGCTTATGGTCACCTAAACTATTGTATAACATGGTTATTGTAAATGGTATTGCATCAAATATTGCTGTGTAAGCATCTCTTCTTGTAGTCCACCTAGGATTCCTTGGGCTATATGTTTAGTAGTAATATAGTTGGATTATATGGTACTTATACATCTAGTTTTTGAGGAAACTCCCTATAGAGTTCCATAGTGGCCATATTCATTTAAATTCCCACAAAAATAGATATTTATTTTTTCTCTGCATTCCCATCAAAATTTATTTCCCTGTGTCTTCTTTTCTTTTTTGTTAACTACTTAATTTTGTTCTTGAACAATTTTGTACATGTACATTATGCATTTTATTTTTACTCCCATTTCCCTACAACCATCCAAACCCCCTTTTCCTACACATCTCTTTCTCCTGTTTACTAGCTTTTGGTTCTGTTTAGTGTTCCATGGAGTTTAATTAGGGATGTCTATGTGATCTTGAGTTTGGAACTAACCATCAGAAGAACCTTGTGAAATCACCATTGGGTACACATCTGGATATTATACTTACCCCTGTCCAAGAATCTGTTGGTTAACAATGGATCAACAATATGTAGTAGGACCTTATGAATCCTTTTCCTCTTCATATCTGACTTGTAGGAGGGCCCAACATCTGTGGACCCATTGGCAGTGTACACAGCTCCTGTAAGTTCATATTTGTCATATCTATGTTGTGTTTAACATGAAACTTTCAGCTCCTTTCCTCTTCACCAGCACTTAGTAATTCTTTATGACCCATCTTCTACAGAATTTCTTGAATCTTACATAGGTAGCATACATGTCTAGTCTAGGGCTAAGCCTTTATTTTCAGCATATTGTTCAGCCATGAGCCTCTGTATTTATCTGCAATGGAGAGTTTTTTTTTTCTATTTAAGGTAGAGAATAACCTCTGTGGATATAAATATAGATATTTAGATCATAGTTTGATGCTCTGTCAATTTGGCTCAACCATCTATAGTACCTTCCCAGGGTCTAAGACCTATTCTGATGGGTTTTGGAGCATGTTTACAGCAGTATGTAAATGGCTTCACTCTTACAAAGCAAGCCCAAATTCATTTAGGGAGCAACTTTTCTCTTCTCTCTAATGTTTCCCTGGCTATGCAATTTTAGAAAATCTATTGAAAGCAATATGTATTCTGCAGCTGTTGAACCAAATGCTATACAGTTAGACCATTTGATTTCTGGTGTCATTTACCTCTGAAGTCCCTTTGTTGGTCTTTATAATCTCGACAATGCATATATTCTATGAATCAGTGGGGCAGTTGGCATTTGGAGATATTAAAATGCATGGGTTTATTCAACCAGAAAAAAAAAACAAAGGCTGGACAATAGGAAAACTTTTAAAATGTCTCCTCATTTCAGCAGCAGTGAATTAATCTGAGGAATACAGGAGACTTCTTGGGGTCAGCTTAATAGTATAGATCGTAGGTCTCTATCTTGAACTGTACTTTTGCAAGGTGCTGGTTTCTGCTGGTTTCACCAAGCATTTTCCTTCTTCTGCTAAAAGCCCCATTGAGGGGCATCTTTTCCACTCCTAGTTTAATGCTCTGCATTCCGTATTACGGTTCTCTATTTAAATCTCGTATACTTCTAACACTCAGTGTTCTCTCCTTTAACTCTGTTCTCGTCTCCTATTGTATTCGGGGATCTTTCCACAGCATTCCCTCTCCCTGCTGCTCTGCACTTGTTATTTTATTTCAATTTCGTGGAGAAATTGGTATCTACACTCTGCTGTCTTCTAAGAAATGTTTTTGTGTAAAACATGTGAAATTCTACAGAGGTATCTGACTATCCATTTTGAGCATCAAATTCTTTTTTTAATTTATAGTTTTTAAATTTTTATTTCAATCTCTGTAGATTTTGTTTATACTAATATTTTAGAGCAAAGAAAATACTCATAGTAATCAAAACTTTGTGTTATTTTATTTGTAGAGAATCTCATGTTATCAATCAAGTAAAGAATTCAAAGAAAATGCAAGAGTCTTGCCAAGCTGAGTGTGGAGATGACATCAAAATGAAGAAATCTAGAGAACTAGAGCCCAAGGGTCATTTCAGGAAAATGGAGGATAATTACATGGAAGCCCAAGCCCATGGATACAGAGAAATGGTTGATTCTAGACCCAGGCATAAAATGCTTGAACAAACTCTTCCACTTGAAAATTTCTGGGCAAACCCAGGACCATACAATGATTCTAGGGCACTAGAAGAGCAGATACCTCACAGTTTACCAGCAGAGTCAAAGGCATATGACTCTTTCCAAGATGAACTTGAAGATTACATCAAAGAGCAGAAGGCCAGAGGACTTGATCCCAATACTAGTTTTAGACGGATGTCAGAAAGCTCTAGGTACAGGGATCAGAGATACAGAGAAAGGGTTGATTCTGAACACAGACAGAGGCCTTGTGAGGAAAGGTTTTCATTTGAGGCTCCACAGACCTACCAGCAAGAATACAGTGCCTCCCTGGTGGAGGGCCAATCTCCTCACTGGTTACCATCTCATTCAAAGAGGAGAAATGATGATTCCCAAAATGAATTTGATGATTACAACAAGGTGCAGGAATCTAGAGAATTCAAGCCAAAGACTTCTTTTAGAAGAATTGATAGCTCTTTTGAAACCCATAATTATGGAGAAATGGTTGACAGAAGATCCAGTCATACAATGTTGGAGGAAGGACTCCCATGTGAGACTTTCCAGACTTACACAGATCCATACAGCAGTGCACAAGCAGTAGAAAACCCATTACCTCATTGCTTACCAGCTTATGAAAACCAACCGAGCCTAGATGCTGAAAGCCACTATCAGCTTACCACAGAGGAGTTCTCAGAAATGCCTGTTTCCCTCAGTCAACAAGAAGATAACCCTGGCTCATACAATGTAGACTATGACATTTACAAGCATCTGCCCTCAAATGACAATGCCAGTGCCCATGAAATAAGTCATAAAAGGCGACGTCAGAAGAGAAGACGACACCTGGAGGAAGGAAAAGACAGGCCAGAGAAGGAACAGTCCAAGCATAAAAGAAAAAGAAGCTATCAGGATAAAGATTTAGACAAAGACAAGAGCATGGAGCAAAGGAAAGGAAAGGAAGATAAAGCTGGAGTCAGCTCCGGAAAAACCAAGCACCGAAGAAAGAAAAGAAAACATGAAGCATCCTCAGAGAGAGAACGTAAGCACAAAAAAGAGAAAAAGAAATCTGTTGAAGAAAGAACAGAAGAGGAAATCCTTTGGGATGAGTCAATTCTTGGGTTCTGACCCTATAGTATACCAAGAAGGGCTAAAAGAAAACGATACTGATTTAGATAATGACAGGAGTAAGAGGAAAAATCAAGGAAAGTATAGAATCAGCACAGAAAACCTTTGGGTTTTGTTTGTTTGTTTGTTTGTTTGTTTGTTTGTTGGCAAAATTGAAATTGAACATGAGAAACAATATACAAGACATCTAAATCCAGCATTCAAGAAACTGAAGTAAACCTACTCAAAAAATTTGAACTTTTAGTTTTACTTACAGAAGAGTGAATAAGAGTGGGGGAAAATCTGATGGAATCAGTGGAGAAGTTTTATATAAAAATGAGCACTTCAGATGAAGAGAAGTTAAAGTCAGTGTCCATTAAAGAAAACAGTCTCTCTGTCTGTGTGTAAGTGTGTATGTATATACGTGTGCTTGTATATGTGTATGTATATATGTGTGTGACTGTGTGTATGTGTCCTCTGCTCTGCTCTCCTCTCCTCTCACCTACTTCCCCTCACCCCTCTTTTTCTGTCACTCCCTCCTTTCCAAATGTAATTGAAAGAAGAACCACAAAGTCTACACCTACCCTTCCAAAAGCAAGGACACAATACCAAGAAGCATGAGTGGAGAAGAAACCTGCTGAAGAGATAGCAGAAGATTCAGTATTTTCTACTTTGCAGTTTTGTTACCTTAAGGTTGAAGAAAAGTTGAAAACTTTGGTTTCCTAAAATTTTGCGTTTTTTGTGTATTTGTACATGTGTACAGTTAATCTCTAACAAAAGCCAGAAGAAGTAACATTATTCCTCATGCTTTTTAAAGTCACTTTCTTTGACTTTCTAAGAAAGAAAACTTACTCTGTTGCTTATGTATAATATGGTTTTCTTAAAGTAGAGGTGTTTCTACTTTGTCCATCAAGTTGTAATGAAAATAAGTTGTTTGCTCATGGGAATAATATACTTAAAATGGTGAATTACAAATCAGTCTGTAGCCATACCACCCTGAGTTTTCCCAATCTTGTTTGATTTTGGAAGAATGGTCAGGCCTGTGGGAGACCAGACTTCACAGAATCCATTCCTTTTAAGAATTTGTGTTAGTATTGGTGGTATTTTACTACTGTCGTGTGTTAACGTTTCTGTTTTCTCCAATGAAAATGTATGAAACAGCGTAGACTTTTTTTGTTAAATCTAATTTGCAGTGTATTTTTGTATTTTCTAGTTCTGAAAGTGGAAAATTAGTGTATAATAAATTAGATGATATATACTTTTAAAATGTTCTCCAAAAGGGCTGATAGAAATCGGTCTATATTCTGAAAAAAATGTTTATATTAAAGTGTTTTAATTTCTAAATACTGCTTTGTGATCATTTCCATCAAGAGATGATTGTTCTGCCCATGCAAAGACGAGAAATGGTGTTGGCCACTACTTCTCTAGGAAGACCACACATTAAAGCTCTAATTTCACTGATTTCACAGATTTCTTAGAAGTTAGCATTCGGTTTTAGCTTAACGTTGGGTTAGAAAAAAAGACCATCAATGTGAAACTAAAGGAGAAAAGTATTGTAAGTGGTAAAGGACTGTGAAGGCATGCTAATTTTAAATTGTTTGATTTTAATTTTTTTAGGCTAGTGCACTGTTTTATGATCAGTACTTTCTGTAAGCATTTGAATGTTACTCTGCTACACTAGGAAGTGGAAAGGCCTAAGGCTCTAAATCTCAGGATTAGAATTTTAGTTGTACCATCAAGTTGCTCTGTGATTTTGCCAAGATACCACCAGAATCAAATATGTAATCTGGGGACAAAAAATATAAAATATAATAGTCCCTGAATATGCCAATCCTACCAAAAAGCAGGCCAAATAATGATGGTAATATATCTTCATTAGGGTAAACTATTTTATTTTTTTTTTCCTGAAGTTTGAATTAATGACAAAGAGACATAATGATGTTTGGCTTTTTAACCTAGATAAGTGAACTGTTCCAACGCATATTGGGTTGTCATAAAATCAATCCCTCATCCATGAAACTTTTAGTATAATATAAATTTATGCCAGTGTATTAACACTCTCTCTTAAGAAACGTTTGATACACTGGTTAAAAAAAAAAAGTTAAGTCAGGTAGAGAAAGTAGACTGAATTTCCAGCCACAATGTTGACAAATTATTTTTGAATACACACACACATACACACACTGTTCACAGAAAATGTTAGAAATCAATTGACTTGGTAGGATTTTTAGAATTTATAGGTTAGTTTTTGGATGTCTCTTTTGTGCTCAAATTGGAGGCATTTAAAACTATACCATATTTTGTGAGAGGACAAGGCACAGGTACACATGGGGACAGGAAGGATCATGTTGGGGGTAGAGGGAGGGAGTACTGGGAGAGATGACTGGAACTAGGTTGGAATTTGGAGGTGTGGTAGAAGCCTAGTGCAATGGAAACTCCCAGGAATCTACCAGGGTGACCCTAGCTAAGACTTCCAGTAATTGGGGATGGATTTGGAGCCAGATCCAGCCTTCTCCTGTAACCAGGCAGGACTTCTGTGAACACTAACCCAGGCACAAAACCTTCAGCCTACAATCTGTCCTGCCTCCAAGATGTGGTCAACAAATGACCAGTCTAACTTAAAGCCCACGTCATGAGAGGGAGCCCATGTTTTATACTGCCTGGATGGCCAGGAACCAGGCAGAGGCAGGGCAGCCCAGAGACCCAGGATAGAACCAAACATGACTGGCAAAAAAAAAAAAAGTCAATGAAATGATTCCTAATAATATTCTGCTTTACTCATAGATCAGTGCCTAAGCCAATTGTCATCAGAGTCATGATCCAGCAACTAATGGAAACAGATGCACAGACCCACAGCCAAGCAAGTGCTAGGAACCCTACAGGAAAGGGGAGGGAAGGATTGTAGGAGCCACAGGGGTCAAGAACACTAGGAGAACATGGCCCACAAAATCAACTAAGCAGGGCTTATGGGGGATCACAGAGACTGAAGCGGCAATCTTGACCCTGTATGTGTCTGAGCTAGGTCCTCTGCATACATACTTATGGATATGGAGCTGGATGCCCTTGTGGGACTCCCAACAGTGGGAGCAGAGGCTTTCTCTCACTCTTCTGCCTGCTTTTGGGACTCTTGCTCCTACCAGGTTGCCTCATCCAGCCTTGAAATGAGAGCTTGTGCCTAGTCTTATTGTAACTTGTTATGCATTGTTCAGTTCATATCCCTAGGAGGCCTGCTTCTTTTCGTGAAGGGCAACAGAGGAAAAGTGGATCTGGGGAAGAGGGGAAGTAGGCAGGGGAGGACTGGAAAGAATGAAAGGACCAAAAAAGAGCTAAAATGTTTGAAAAAGAACTATCATAACATTCACTAATGTGCATAACCACTATGATCTTTTCAAAATATATAAATTCATTTTGCATTAAAATTAGTCACTGTTTTTACCTATATGGCTAAAACAGCAAATTTTACAAATTAAATTCATTTAAATCTTATATCATTGTGAGTGGAGACAAAGAAAAGGTTGCAGTATTGATTAGTTTCAAGGAAGTCACCGGTTGCTGGTTTTAGAAAAGGGATTTTCTGAGATTTTAGGACATTTTCTTCCCAAAATGTTACATTATCCAGAGAATTTAACTTGATGGTTGAAGCCAGTGACAAGGACCTGGAGTCTAACTTTGACACATTTGCTTTGTTCCTATTACCTGCTTCTGATCACAAGATTATATTCAAGATAACACATTTAAATACATATATAGGATTTAAAAGTATTTTGACTTCTTCAGCTGAGTGCTAAACCTATTAAGGTGGACTGTAATAGAATAAGTAAATCATGAACTTGGATATGTAAAGCAATAAAAAAGACGTTAGGGGAAACAAAGTAGGTCGTGTCTGGCATGAATAGCAAGCAATACAATTTGTTAAGCTTTTACACGTGATGCCTCAAGCAGTTGAGAGGGGTGAGGAAAATCGCAATCACATGGAATCTGCTGACTTTATGAACCTCACTGGTGCACTGGGAAAAAAATGAAAGATTTACCAAAGTAAGACAAAATATGGAAGTCTGAAGACTTTCCTGACAGCATCTTTAAGGAACTTTCACACTTATCCCTAAACCTACCTTCTCAGAACACAGTGCAATAAGCTCAAGAATTTCCCAGTTAACTTTAGACTTCATATAGTCTTCTATGACTGTGTTTCCATGTAATATATGAGACAAAACTAGCACTGAAGATGAATTCATTGTTTATCTAAATTCCAATTTTAACTGGGTATGTATTGTTCTACTTGGTATTATTTGCTTATTGCCTATTTGTGTTAAGTTGTCTTGAACTTTACATCTCACAGAAACAGGTGAAAAGGTTCATTTTGCCTGGTGGCTTCTGAAATTTTGGTCAATAGTTTGCAGTTATTTTAATTCTGATCATGTGGTGAGATATAATACCATGGCAGAAGCCTGAATAGGAGGAGGCTGTTAACTTCTCGATAAATAAATAAATAAATAAATAAAATGGACAGGATTTAACATAAGAGAATATGGGAGATATTTTATATTCAATCTATAATGCAACACACTTTCTTCTGAGTAAGTATATCATTATCTTGATTGACAGCAAGCCCATTCCCTTAGAATTTATTCTTATTACTCATGCTGGTAACCAAATAACTATGATCAGTTCACAATCGAGCTCAGTCTGTGAAGTGCTACTCAGATGATGCAGAAAAAGAGGAACTATATAGATTCTCAGGCAGTGATTCTCAACCTGTGGTGCACAACACCTTTGGAAAACCTTGATTTCCAAAAATGTTTACATTCTGATTCATAACTGTAAAAAATGGCAGTTATGAAATAGCAACAAAATAATTTTATGAGTGTGGGGTCATCACAACATGAAGAACTGTATTAAAGATGTCTCAATATTAGGAAGGTTGAGTCCCATTGTTCTAAGGGAAATAAAGGACTAGGAAGTGATTTGGTGGTACCTTAAATCCAAGGTTAGAAAATCTGTGACAAGATGATAAAATGTCTAGAGGCTTCTAAGTTAAGCTGCACAAAGAAGGGATAATCAAGACTAGAGAGTATACATACATTCAAACAGGCACATCTCATGTGATGCATTTATCACAGTAGATATGAGAATGGAAGGTAAGATCAGGTGAGATCTGACCTGAAAGATAATGGCAAGTAAAAAGGGCTATAGTGACTTTTATCCCCTATAAATTCATGTGCTTAAAAATTAATCTGCAAGATGATAGTGTTGGGAGATGGAAACCTAATAGAATATGTTTACACCATGAGAGGCCTGCCCTCAGAAATGTATTAATTAATTATTAATTCCAGTATTAAAATGAGGCTTGTGGAAGTGACATCACTGTTGGCACGCTTGCCATGTGAAGGAGAATGTTCATCCTCTTGGAAGATACAGCTTTCAATACGCCCTCTTGCACATGGAGTTTTGGCCCTTAACAGATACCACACATGCCAGCATCTTACCAGTCCTCATAAATAGCATATGTACCATTCTGTATCTATGACCAGTCTCAGGTATTCTGCTATAAAAACAAATGGACTATATGGCACAGTCATTGAATATTTCTAAGCTGAAAGAGTTCTTTTATACAAAAATCACTTTGCCTATAATTATACTGATCTACTGAGAAGAAAGGGATGGAATAAAATATTCCAGCAAACTGGAAGCCAAAAAGTATCAAACATACCATGCATTTTCATAAATTGAACTTAAAAGTGTAAAAGCAAACAAGCAAGTCATGAAATGATAGCAAGGACATTTTTTCTTTTAGGTTCTATAGTACCTCAAATTATACCTAGGGCCTCATTCCTGCCCGACAAGTAGTTTTCCACTAAGAAATCATCCCCATGATGATGAAATGGATCAATTCAGCAAAAGTATATATACACATATACATTCATTAAACTTAAAACATTAAAATTCTTTAAGTGGGAGATAGAGTATAATGGAATATTAGTAGATTTATCCAGCTGCCCAACTATCAGAGTTTAATTGAATGTTAGACCAAATGGACATTCATAAAATATTCTGAATACACCCTCTTGTCTACTCTACATGAAATGTTTTCCAGGAATTTCATATAGTACCACTTGGTTTTAAAGAGTAAGAATATTCATAGAAGCAGGGGGAAGGGGACCGAGAAGGGGGATAAGATTTGAAATGTAAATAAAGAAAACATCCAATAAAAAAACAAATTATAAAAATTGTACTTACAAAAACCTATGGTGTGCAACAAAACCTAGAATTTTAAGGGAAGGAAAGGGAAGGGGAATATGATATAATTATAAACTTGAAAAAATAAATGAAATTTAAAAATTATAGTAATTTTCAGGAAAAAAATATTGCTAAACATCAAGAAACTGGGAAACGAGCAAACCAAAATTAAATTATAAATATCAGATTAAATATAAAATAATCTAAATAATAAAAAGACCTGAAAATTAAAGATAAATAGAATTTAGAGATCTAAAGCCAGACCGATATAGCTCATTCCAGTACAATTTGCTTGTCTTCTCTGTTTTCTAACACAAACTGTTTTGTGTTGCCTTGAATAACTTTGTTCCACTACATACTCTTGGCCATGATGTTCTGCTTCAGCTTATGCCTCAAAGCAATAAACCATCTCTCCAGCCTCAACTGCTAGAAGCCTTAAGCAGAACACTTAGGTAAGAGAAATAAAGGGCATCCAAATTGGAAAAGAGTAAGTCAAATGATCTCTATTTGCAGAAATCTTGGTCTTATATGCAGAAGCTTTCAAAGACTCTTAGACCTGAAATATAAAATCTGTGAAGTTTCGGGATACAACTTACAAAATCAACATACAAAAGGTCAGAAGCATTGATTTATACCAATACCAAATTCAAAGAAAAAGAAATCCCATTTCTAAAAGCTATACATACAAAGGTAATAAACGTGGAATAAGTTTAATCAAGAGAGTGAAATAGCTTCGTAATGAAAATAATTTTTAAAATTATGGTGAAAGAAACAGAAAAGGGCACAAGAAAACCCATATTAATGAATTGAGTGAATCAATATTGCTTTTCAAATTTGATTAAAATATAATAACATCATTCACCTTCCTTCCTCTCCTCCACCAAACTTTTCCAGGTCTCTCTGCCCCTGCTCCATCTCAAACCAGTTGCCTTTTTTACCTTAATTGTTACTGTTACATATATATGTGAATCAAGATATAAATATAACTTGCTAAATGCAGTTAGTGTATTTTTGTGTATATCAGCTTAGGGCAGACCACTTGGTACTGGATAACCATTTAGGGGGTTCACTCCATTAATTGTCCATTTTCTTTTGTTCTTCAGGTTGTTTTTACACAGTAAACACAGTCACTTAGTAGAAGAGGAGCTTTAACTTGGTCAGCTGTAGTGAATCAGACAATTATCATCCTGCATTCCTGTAGAGAATCTTGAAAAATAATCCTTAGAGTGTTGTAAACCAATTTGGTTACAGAGTAAAACTGAGAGATTGTCCAGAAGGTGGAAAGAGGGAGATGAGTAGAGGTAGGAGAGACAGAGTGAGCAGGTGAGAGAAAGTGGGGATAAAGTTAATTCAAGGTGACAGTGACTAGTCTCATTTCCAGGAATGGAGAACCAAATAAGCTAGCAGATGCAGCAGGGAGCTCCAGAGGATTGAAGCAAGGGAACAATAGAAATGACTAAGAGGTGAGAGACTCAAAAGGGGGAACCTTGGATAAAATGCCCTACAGTGAGGAGAGGGAATTTGTAGAACCTACCTCCAGCAGAAAGGTGAGGGATGGGGTTGCCATCCCACAGTCACATCTCTGACCCATAATTGTTCCTGTCTGAAAGAATTACAGGGATGGAAATGTAGAGGAGCCTAAGGAAAAGAAAGTCCAGCGACAGGCCCAAAGTGGGATCCAGCTCAAGGGGAGGTCCCAAGGCCTGACACTATTACTGAGGCTATGAAATGCTCACAAAAAAGGGACCTAGCATGACTGCCCTCTGAAAGACCCGACAAACAGCTGGAAGAAGCAGATGCAGATATTTGTACCCAACCAATGGACAGAAACAGCAGACCCCTGTGGTTGAATTAGGGAAGGCTGAAAGAAGCTGAGGAGAAGGGCGACCCTGTAAGAAGACCAGAACTCTCAATTAATCTGGACCCCCGAGATCTCTCAAACACTGGATCACCAAACAGGCAGCATACACCAGCTGATAGGAGGCTCCCAACACACATACTGCCGGGTCTGGGTTCAGTCATTGTCTTAGTCAGGGTTTCTATTCCTGCACAAACATCATGACCAAGAAGCAATTTGGGGAGGAAAGGGTTTATTTGGCTTACACTTCCATACTGCTGTTCATCACCAAGGAAGTCAGGACTGGAACTCAAGCAGGTCAGAAGGCAGGAGCTGATGCAGAAGCCATGGAGGGATGTTCCTTACTGGCTTGCTTTCCCTGGCTTGCTCACCCTGCTCTCTAGAACCCAAGACTGCCAGCCCAGAGATGGTCCCACCCACAAGGGGCCCTTGATCACTAATTGAGAAAATGCCTCACAGCTAGATCTCATGGAGGCATTTCCCCAACTGAAACTCCTTTTTCTGTGATAATTCCAGCTGTGTCAAGTTGACACAAACCTAGCCAGTACAGTCATAGAAGCTGCACTTAACCCTCAAGAGACTGGAGGCCCCAGGGAGTGGGGAGGTCTGGTGGGGGGGACATCCTTGTGGAGACAGGGGATGGGGAGGAGGTATGGGATGTGGAACAGAGGGTGGACCAGGAGGGGAATAAAATCTGGAGTGTAAAAAAATAATAATAATAATAAATTATTCATTATAATTTTTTTAAAAAGAGAAAGAATTATATCTGACCCTGGTGAAGGAGAAACAGGCACCTAGTAGCAAGAGTTTCTCCACTGCATCTAAACAGTCTTCTGTTTTTCAGACATACCAGGGACAAGCTTACACAGGCTATTTTGTTTGGGCATAGGAGAAAGTTCAGCAAGTAAACCCTTTAAAATATGCGTAGATACATTAAATGTGAGGATAATAAGGAGTAAAGAAGTGATCAAGGGAGGAACCTGAGTTGGGAGTGAGGCTTGGGGGAGCCAGAAGTCCATATATAGGAGAAGGCCTGTCTGTAGTTGAACTTTTGTCTGGTCTTTGTGTCTTTGAGCTCCATCTCAAACCAGTTAGTTCCCCTTCCAGAGGTCACTCTAACTGCTGTCAAGGCTTTAGGGGCATCCATCTAGCCTAACTGCTTCCAGCTAAGAAAATAAGTGATACAAAAGAAGGCAGACGGTAGAGTGCCTCAAACAAGGGCCAAGCCAAGGGGCTACTAGAAAATAGCAACAGGGGCTGGAAAGATGGCTCAGTGGGTAAGAGCAGTGACTGCTCTTCTGAAAGTCCTCAGTTCAAATTCCAACAACCACATGGTGGCTTTCAACCACCTGTAATGAGATCTGACACCCTCTTCTGATGTGTCTGAAATCAGCTACAGTGTACTTATGTATAATAATAAATAAATCTTTTTTTTAAAAGAAAGGAAATAGCAACAGCCTTGTAGGAAACATTAAAAGTCAAAGTCAATGAGGAAAATTTTACAACAAAATTAAAATAAATTTTGTTGAGTGAGGTGATGTGCAATTGTAAAACTGGCTTTGAGAGTGTACTATGAATTCTATAGAAGGATAAGGCAATTAGCGGTCAGACTCGTACATAAGGACCAAACACCTGGAAGTTTTGTAAAGGAAGTCAGGTAAATTCTGCATCTTATTGACAATTCGAAAGAGAAATAGGATAATTTTTTAGCCATTTTTTTAGGAGCATCTACCAATGCTTCAAAGACATGGCTTGGATATCTTGAGTAACTTTCCAAAGCTATAAGTTTGATGACAGAGTATCTGGCAGCCTCATTTAGTCAAGGAATGTGGGTGGTTAGTGCATAGGCCCTGGAGTTAGCTTTTGCTAAGTGGAAAAAAGGAAATCCAGAGTAAAAGGCATGCCCAATTTAACTAATATTTAAGTCTCACATCAGTAGGGTGATATGCTTAGGTATAAGGTTCACAGCATCTCATGTGTCAGTTTGGGAAGCAGAAGGACAAAACAATTGCTATTTACCTCTCTCTTGTTTAGACACGTTTAGGATGTTGCTAAAGTCTCCAATATCCTCCACTGGGCAAAAGAATCCATCCTCCTGTCATGGGAAACATGAAGAGTAAGTCATCTTCCCTTTAGATAAGGAGGAGGTTTCCCTGGCCTGGCCTGCACAGCCAGAGACAGAATCAGCAGACAGCTGGCAGGTCTTATGTCCCCATGCATCCTTATCTGTAATGCTGTTAGGATGCAATTTTCTCTTATGGCAAAAGGTTCCACTTGTGCTTAGGAGTGTCCTGCCATGCAAGCATATTATAAATTTAACCCATTTTTACACAAGCATTCCAATTATTTTGCAACCAGCTTTTAAAATGTGGCTTATTTTGAATATTATTTTACATTAAACAAATTTTGTTACCATAAGCTTATTTTGAATTACTTCCTTTAGGTTTAGCCTTGACAACATATATGAAAGTCAATAAAATGTGAGCTATAAATGAGCCTTTCCCTCCGCACTTGTCTCTGTAAAGGAATTAGATTTGTATTTAATTCTGAGCGTATCAAAGACATTTGATCATTTAATTTCATCATTAACATTTTTTGTCTCCAAATACCTAAAGCTTAACAAAATTACCAAAACAGTAAGTGATTAGGCATACATCTCTAAGTCATTTTTTAGTATGAATAAACCCTTATAGTCCTAAGAATGTATAAATATTAATCACCGTCAATTGTATCATTCTTAGGTCCCATCCTCCACAAACCTTGTATACTTTACTCAGATCTTCTGCGGCTTTTTCTTCACATGTTATTTCTTAAGACAAATTTTCATTTCATCATACAAAATCCATCCTGATCCAAAATATTTAACCCTTTATACACCATGTACATGTTACTTAAACCTTCTGCAACTTTGCCTTAAACCTTGCATTTGACATCTGATTAAACATTTTTCTTCATACCTATGTACTATTGTTTTTCTTTCTATACCCTGGATGAGAGTTGAATCAGAGTTACATATATGGTATTTTGTAGCAAATTAAATTTACCTGTACATAGACATTTATTTATTAACTCTTCTTGTTCTAAGTATTAAGCTAAATTTCTTTTTGCTTGGAATTTTATGGCTTTTTAAAAACCATCCCTCAAAAATCTCACTGATCCTGAGAGAAAGACAGTTTACATTCCAAAAAGGGCTTCCATGACCTTAAATGGAGGAATTTTTTTGTAAACAACAACAAAAAAAAAAAGCAAAAATAGGAGGGCCAAGGAGAGAGTAAGTATTCAGATGCAGCTGTAATTATATTTAGCCACACACACACACACACACACACACACACACACACACACACACACACACACACTTCTCTTGAAAAATGAAATGCCATGAGATAAAGAATAACCTTTATTGGGAATAGTTTACCTCTTAGCAGTTCTCAAGCACATAATGTCTTTTGCCTGTTCTATTGTTCTTCTCTCTTTCAGAATCTGGTAGTCACCTTGACCTAGGACAGAGGATTTGGAGAAAGCTTTTAAATAAACATGCTTGGGTGAAAAGTGGGCAGGCCAAATCCTATCATCAGAGCCAGCTTTCCAGAGAAGTAAAACAGCATGTGGCAATGTTTCAATATTGTCCAAACACAAAAGACATTTGAATCTCTGTAAGACAGAATCCAGTGACCTATATATCTGTAACTAGTCCATGTGTGACTAAAGATGGAGGCAGGCAACCTCAAAAGTTTAACTAGTATTTTTTTTCCAGTATCTGTAATGTAGAGGCCACCAGAAAACTATAAAATACAACTGAGAGTATCCAGACTTGGTGAGGCGGAAACAAAAGTAGAAGAGTACAAAAGTACAAGCAAGAATATCCAAATTTCATGGGGCAGAAACAAAGGCAGACCATAGACCATACACAGAAAGACTGTTGCAGTTTAGGGAAACAGACTTGGGGACCCAGTAGAAATGGCAGGAATTCCCCCAAAGCCAACCTCCGCCTCCCAGCCCTACCTTAGAAAAATGGGTTTTGCATGGAAGGAAGAAAGGAAGAAAAGAAGGAAGGAAGGAAGGAAGGAAGGAAGGAAGGAAGGAAGGAAGGAAGGAAGGAAGGAAGGGCAGTAGAAATGAGGCACTCATAGACCAGAAGAGGTGAAAGAACTTGAAAAAAAATTGACTGAAACTTAGGCAAGACAGAAGCTTCATGGAATTCAAGAAGTAGATGGGAACCCAGTTTGGCTAGTGGAATATTGCTGAGTAGGAAAACAAGGAACAGAAATTGAAAAATTGCAGGTGGCTTTAAGCACTTCTCATTAAGCACCCAGCTCCTCCATCAGTACAAATGAGTGGAACAACATGGCCTTTCAGCTATGGCACTCTGCAGAAGGCCCTGGCCATGCACTGTCTGGGAGGACTGTCAGATGGCAGCTTTTCTTTTTCCTCAATAGACAAAATCTTCTATATCAAAAGGGATGAATTTAGGTCTATCAAGTTGGAAGCTTAAACCCTTGAGCCTTGGTCCCCAGATAGCCCAGATTGCATCTCTTATTCAATTTTGTAAATGAAAGCCATCTGGCCAAATTGTCTGAAATCATACTGACAAGAATTTAGGAACTCTCATGAGCTTTAAACAAACAAGAGGGGCAGCTTGCATGTCAGGAGACAGAATATGTAAGTGGTTAAAACCTCCGATTTTGTGTTAGATTTCCATTCCTGTTGAGCGATATTGGCATGTAAGTATTAATACCTTATTTGTTGAGGGCCTATCCTTATGGTGTGCAAACTAAAGGGTTTTCCTTGTATTGCTTCATTTAGTAACATTATGGAATGGTGCCCCTCTTATCCTATTTTATAGGTGCAACAACTGGAGTTCAGTAATAAATATAATTGCCTAAGAACACACATCATTAAGTACCACCAAATGTAATTTTATAACCAAGTACTAAGTCATTCCTCATTCTTATATAAATCCCCCTAAGAAATTTCTGCCAGAGAACTGTATGAGAATTAGAGGATTGAAGAAGGAAGTTTTGTGCCATGTCTAAATTGCAGGAATTGAGTTAATGCTAAGTGGGCAACAGCAAGCTGTTTCCCTTCCCAATCTGAAGATAAGTGCAACCAGGCAGTTGGGGCTGAATATCCCTTGCTGTGGCCTGTTCTCCTGAGTGAGTCTTACCTTTCCAGCTGTCATTCTTCTGTCTACTATGCTATGATTTGATATTTTTGTGTCAACAAAATTTTTCCTTTTTTAAAAAAATAGTTTTTTCTCACATAATATATTTTATACTTTCCCCTCCTTCTACTTCTCCTAGTTCTTCCCACATCCCCTCTCATCACCAGATATATAAAATATTTAATATATAAAATATAATTATATAAAATATTTTATTATATAAAATATAATTATATAAAATACTTAATTTATAAAATATGATAAGATAAAAGGAAAAGTAACACAACAGAATTGGACAAAACAAACAGACAGAAGGAAGAGCCCACGAACCAGAGACCCACATGTTTGCACATTCAGGAGTCCCATAAAAACTCTAAATTAGAAGCCATAATACATACACAGAGGACCTGGTACAGACTTTGCAGCAACACATTTTAAACAACAGTTAGTTTTGCAGGTAGAATAACTAAACTTCCCAGGGCTATGATTTTTCTTCCCCTTGGCCTCTTCCTCCCCTTCTTCTTCTTCTTCTTCTTCTTCTTCTTCTTCTTCTTCTTCTTCTTCTTCTTCTTCTTCTTCTTCTTCTTCTTCTTTTTCTTCTTCTTGTCTCCTCCTCCTTCTCCTCCTCCTCCACCACCACCACCACCACCTCTGAGATCACAATAAAGAAACCTCAAGGCACTTTCTACAGTGAGGCCAAATGTAGGAGACATGGGCATGTGGGATGCCAAACAAAGGTGATTCATTAGCGGTGGAGACAGTTTCTATGGGTGGCGTTAATAGGCTTCAAAGAGTTTTAGATATAATGAATCACATGACACATCATTGTATTCCTATTCACTGGCTTTTTACTGTCCAACATAAAAGGTTCAGATAGAGATGTTTTCCCATCACTTGGCCTGATGTTTTCTCTAGACATCCAAGCTCAAGATAACCTAATAGTTTCACTGGGAAGAAATCCTGGCTGAGAGGATTGATGGAGTGTCTACCAAAGACATTCTAGCCTCTATTCTAGCCTCCTGTATGCTGGCTTCATCAGATTAATAGGAAACTATTAGCATCTAAAAAGAAACTAAATACCCTCTGCCTGGTTACACTTTACTTACCTTCAGAGGGGGAAAGGAAATAAGCTTACTATTTCCTACTTCTTAGCATAAATTTCACTTCCTGCAATTTAGACATAGCACAACACTTGTTTTATCCACCCTCTAATCTCTAAAGAAACCCAGAATTTTCAACAAATGGTGCTGGCACAACTGGCAGCTATCATGTAGAAGACTGAGAATTGATCCATTCTTATCTCCTTGCACTAAGGTCAAGTCTAGGTGGTTGAAGGACCTCCACATAAAACCAGAGAGACTGAAACTTATAGAGGAGAAAGTGGGGAAAAGCCTCGAAGATATGGGCACTGGGGAAAAATTCCTGAATACAACAGCAAAGGCTTGTGCTGTAAGATCAAGAATTGACAAATGGGACCTCATAAAGTTGCAAAGCTTCTGTAAGGCAAAAGATACTGTCAACAAGACAAAAGGGCCACCAACAGATTGGGAAAGGATCTTTACCAATCCTAAATCAGATACGGGGCTGATATCCAATATATATAAAGAACTCACGAAAGTGGACACCAGAAAATCAAATATCCCCCTTAAAAAGTGGGGCACAGAGTTAAACAAAGAATTCTCAACCAAGGAATACTGAATGGCTGAGAAGCACATGAAAAAATGTTCAACATCCTTAATTATCAGGGAAATGCAAATCAAAACAACCCTGAGATTCCACCTCTCACCAGTAAGAATGGCTAAGATAAAAAATTCAGGATTCGGCCTCGGCGTCGGTCTTCTTGCCCCGGCGCTCCCAGCTCGTCCGCCTTCCACCTTCTGCCCGGCCTAGGCCGCAGCCCCGGGCCCGCATCGCGCCGCCCCCTATGGGCCCCGGCTGAGGCGCCGCCGCCGGCCGTGGAGCCCCGATGCTGGCCCGGAGGAAGCCGGTGTTACCGGCGCTCACTATCAACCCTACCATCGCCGAGGGCCCGTCCCCCACCAGCGAGGGCGCCTCCGAGGCAAACCTGGTGGACCTCCAGAAGAAGCTGGAAGAGCTGGACCTGGATGAGCAGCAGAGGAAGCGGCTGGAGGCCTTCCTTACCCAGAAGGCTAAGGTCGGTGAGCTCAAGGACGACGACTTTGAGAGGATCTCAGAGCTGGGTGCCGGCAATGGCGGAGTGGTCACCAAGGCCCGGCATAGGCCATCAGGTCTCATCATGGCCAGAAAGCTGATCCACCTGGAAATCAAGCCAGCTGTGCGCAACCAGATCATCCGGGAGCTGCAGGTGCTGCATGAATGCAACTCGCCCTACATCGTGGGCTTCTACGGGGCCTTCTACAGCGATGGCGAGATCAGCATCTGCATGGAGCACATGGATGGTGGCTCACTGGACCAGGTACTGAAGGAGGCCAAGCGGATTCCTGAAGACATCTTAGGGAAGGTCAGCATTGCGGTGCTCCGGGGCCTGGCGTACCTCCGAGAGAAGCACCAGATAATGCATAGAGATGTAAAGCCCTCCAACATCCTGGTGAACTCTCGCGGGGAGATTAAGCTGTGCGACTTCGGGGTGAGCGGCCAGCTGATCGACTCCATGGCCAACTCATTTGTAGGGACACGCTCCTACATGTCCCCAGAGCGGCTGCAGGGCACCCACTACTCTGTGCAGTCGGACATCTGGAGCATGGGGCTGTCGCTGGTGGAGCTGGCCATCGGGAGGTACCCCATTCCCCCACCTGATGCCAAGGAACTAGAGGCCAGCTTTGGCCGGCCTGTGGTGGACGGGGCAGACGGAGAACCCCATAGTATCTCCCCGAGGCCCAGGCCCCCTGGACGCCCCATCAGTGGTCATGGGATGGACAGCCGACCGGCCATGGCCATCTTTGAGCTGCTGGACTACATAGTGAACGAGCCACCTCCCAAGCTGCCCAGTGGAGTGTTCAGCTCAGACTTCCAGGAGTTTGTGAATAAATGTCTCATTAAGAACCCAGCAGAGCGCGCAGACCTGAAGCTGCTGATGAACCACGCCTTCATCAAGCGCTCTGAGGGGGAGGAAGTGGACTTCGCCGGCTGGCTGTGCAGAACCCTGCGGCTGAAGCAACCCAGTACACCCACGCGGACTGCAGTGTGACAGCCAGCGCCCAGCATTCTGTGTCCTTGTCCCTGTCGGCACAGTGGCCACTGCCTCTGGGAACAGTGATGCTGTTTGTTGTGGCAGGGGACCTGTGCCCATGCATTTGAAAACCAAACAAAATGGAGAAAGAGAAAGAAAAAAAAATTCAGGTGACAGAAGATGCTGGCTTGGATGTGGAGAAAGGGGAACACTCCTCCACTGTTGGTGGGACTGCAAGCTTGTTCAACCACTCTGGAAATCAGTCTGGCAGTTCCTCATAAAATTGGACATAGTACTACCGGAAGATCCTGCAATACCTCTACTGGGCATATATCCAGAAGATGGTCCATCTGGTAATAAGGACACATGTTCCACTATGTTCATAGAAGCCTTATTTATAATAGCCAGAAGTTGGAAAGAACCCAGATGTCCCTCAACAGAGGAATGGATACAAAAAATTTGGTACATTTACACAATGGAGTACTACTCAGCTATTAAAAACAATGAATATATGAGATTCCTAGGCAAATGGATGGATCTGGAGGGCATCATCCTGATGAGGTAATCCAATCACAAAAGAACTCACATAACATGTACTCACTGATATGTGGGTGGATATTAGCCCAGAAACCTAGACTACCCAAGATACAATTTACTAAACACATGAAACTCAAGAAGAATGAAGATCAAAATGTGGACACTTCGCCCCTTCCTAGAATTAAGAACAAAGTACACATTGAAGGAGTTACAGAGATCATGTGTGAAGCTGAATCAAAAGGATGGACCAACCAGTGACTGCGGCTGCCGGGGATCCATAATATATATAATCAGCCACCAAACATAGACACTATTGCATATGCCAGCAAGATAGTGCTGAAAGGGCCCTGATATAGCTGTCTCATGGGAGACTATACCAGTGCCTGGCAAACACAGAAGTGGATGCTCACAGTCAGCTATTAGATGGAACACAGGACTCCCAAGGAAGGAGCTAGAGAAAGTACCCAAGGAGCTGAAGGGGTCTTNATAGACACTATTGCATATGCCAGCAAGATAGTGCTGAAAGGGCCCTGATATAGCTGTCTCATGGGAGACTATACCAGTGCCTGGCAAACACAGAAGTGGATGCTCACAGTCAGCTATTAGATGGAACACAGGACTCCCAAGGAAGGAGCTAGAGAAAGTACCCAAGGAGCTGAAGGGGTCTTCAACCCTATAGGCGGGAAAATAACATGAACTAACCAGTACCCCCAGAGCTCGTGTCTCTAGCTGCATATATAGCTGAACATGGCCTAGTTGGCCATCATTGGAAAGAGAGGCCCCTTGGTCATGCAGACTTTATATGCCCCAGTACAGGGAATGCCAGGGCCAAGATGTGGGAGTGGGTGGGTAGGGGGGAGCAGGGCAGGGATGGGGGAGGGTATAGGGAACTTACTGGATAACACATGAAATGTAAATGAAGAAAATATCTAATGAAAATTGGAAAAAAGAGAAAATGTAGAATTCAGACAGAAACAGAAGAAAAGAAAGAAAGAAAGAAAGAAAGAAAGAAAGAAAGAAAGAAAGAAAGAAAGAAAGAAAGAAAGAAAGAAACCCAGAGGAGGAAAATACAGCTTTTGTAGTCAAGGAAACTTCCAGGAGCCAGTCAAGTGGGTTGTTTGTTGGTTTTGTTTTTGTTTGTTTGTTTGCTATTCCTTCAGTTTCCTGTGCCTGCTCCTGAATCAGAGCCCTTAGGCATGGAGTTACCCACTCTGGCTAAGAAGAAAACTTAGTACCCAGTATTGAGCATCCCATGTGTTGGTAAGGTAGTAAGTACGTCATGAAACTGACACAAAGGCATGAGTCAGGCCAAGTCCTTCAGATATGCCTGCTAGAAATGTCATATTTAACCATTATCCATGGAAGATGAATTTTGTTCAGTCTTCCTTAGTTCATATTTGAGATACATAGCAGAAGAGAACATCTTAGTTTATAAAAACAATTCAAATGATGATATATGATTAATAGTTTACTGCCTTGTACCATTGACACACTGATGAATAATGGTTTTTTTCTCGTGTCCAGTGCCCTCTCCAGAATGTCTTCGAGTCTTTTGTATGATGTCCCATTACTTAATCCTTGTACAACGTAACATGTCACCAAGGTATTGGGGGTATCTGGAGGTCTAGCACACAACACAGCCCTTAGTTGAAATGGGCTTGGTAATTTTTCAATGGCAACATCCTTCCCTCCATATAGTCGTCCATCTCTAACTGTCCCCTCAACCCAAACCACTTTGTTCTTGAAGTTATCCTTGCTTTATCTTTGCTTAAGCCCACAGTGCTCACCCCAAGTGTCCCACCCAAAGGCCACCTCTCTGCAACCAGAATGAGCCTTTGAAAATATCTGAGATTTTCCCTTCTTTCCCATTAAGTAGATATGCCTGGGGGAGAATGTATAATAAGACACATAAAAGGGATTTCACAGTATCTTAGTGTTCTATTACTGTGAAGAGTCACCATGACCAAGACAATTCTTATAAAACAAAATGTTTCATTGGGAGCTTGCTTGCTTATAGTTTTAGAGGTTTAGTCATTATAGTCATGGTGAGAAGAATGGCAGCATGCAGGCTGCCACTGGAGGAGTAGCGGAGAGGTGACAGACCAGTTGACTCATTGAAGGAAACGTAGACATTATTGTAGGGTCTTGAATATCTGCAAGCACTGAGATCTCTCCCAGATCCCTGGGACAGCTCAGGTTGTACATCACTTTTGCCCTCTCACTGCACAGCCACAACAAATAAACAAACCAATGATTAATCAACGTGACCAAAATCTGAATTGAGAGCCTGCTCAGGCAACTGTCTGGAGAGAAAGACTTCTCACAGAGCAGCCTTGAATACATTTTACGGGAAGCTTTTAAAAGCAAAAAACACAGAAAAACTACATCCTGTGTGGCAATTAAGGTAAAGTAAAGAAGCAAGCAAGCAGTTTAACAGATGTCAAAAAAAGAAGAAAAGAAAGAAAGAAAGAAAGAAAGAAAGAAAGAAAGAAAGAAAGAAAGAAAGAACCATGCTGTTAGCTGGGACATTTCTATGAATGTTTTTCCACTGGACTTTTCACAACAGCGACAGAAAAGGGAGGTATCATTTTCTTTTCTTTTCTTTCTTTCTTTCTTTTTTTTTTTGCTTATACTTCTTTTTTTTAATTATATATTTTTTTTATTTACATTTCAAATGCTATCCCGAAAGTTCCCTATACCCTCACCCCGCCCTGCTCCCCTACTCACCCACTCCCAATTCTTGGCCCTGGCATTCCCCTGTACTGGTGCATATAAAGTTTCCAATACCAAGGGGCCTCTCTTCCCATTGATGGCTGACTAGGCTATCTTCTACTACATATGCAGCTAGAGACATGAGCTCTAGGGGTACTACTTAGTTCATATTGTTGTTCCACCTATAGGGTTGCAGACCCCTTCAGCTCCTTGGGTACTTTCTCTAGCTCCTCCATTGGAGGTCCTGTGTTCCATCCTATAGATGACTGTGAGCATCCACTTCTGTATTTGCCAGGCACTGGCATAGCCTCACACGAGACAGCTATATCAGGGCCCTTTCAGCAAACTCTTGCTGTCATATGCAATTGCATCTGGGTTTGGTGACTGACTATGGGATGAATACCAGGGTGGGGTAGTCTCTGGATGGTCCATCCTTTCGTCTTAGCTCCAAACTTTGTCTCTGTAACTCCTTCCATGGGTGTTTTGTTCCTTATTCTAAGGAGGAATGAAGTATCCACACTTTGGTCTTCGTTCTTCTTGATGATCTTGTATTTTGCAAATTGTATCTTGGGTATTCTAAGTTTCTGGGCTAATATCCACTTATCCATGACTGCACATCTAATGACTTCTTTTGTGATTACCTCACTAAGGATGATATCCTCCAGATACATCCATTTGCAGAAGAATTTCATAAATTCATTGTTTTTAGTAGCAGAGTAGTACTCCATTGTGTAAATGTACCACATTTTCTGTATCCATTCTTTATAAAGCAAAAATTGTTCCAGCTAAGATGGAGGAAACTTTGCCCTGTCACAACCTGATACTGTGTGTGTGTGTGTGTGTGTGTGTGTGTGTGTGTGTGTGTGTGTGTGTTGGGGGTGTCTATATGAAGACAACATCTACAGGACTTTAAACTGGGAATTTAAAGTGCTTGGCCTGTGGAAGATTGGTATACAGACCACCACTACGGGCATAGAGAGAGGGAGAGAGAGGGGAAGGGGAAGGGGAAGAGGGAGAAGAAGAGAAAAGTTTTTTTATATATTGCTTATGGGCTGAGGTACTTGGAAAAGTAACAAGAGGAAGGCTGGAGCATAGTGGAAACCCACGTGCCTAGCACATTCAAGAATATACATTAGATCCTCAGAACTAGAAACAAAACAAAACAAAATGTGTCTCATACTGAAGTTTCACTCCCCCCCTTAAGTATATTTTGTATAAATAAATAAATAAATAAATAAATAAATAAATAAAGTCTTAGGCTCTTCATTTACCACTCTGTCCTTGTGCTGATGTCACTCTGCATAGACTGCATTTCAGAAACTGATGTGTTGATTCAGTGGTGGGCTTGGGAAACTGCACACAAGAACACACACAGTCCAAGGCTCTGCCTAAGTCAGGTGATATGATGCAAAAGCTGTCTGGAACTAGTCTAATGTAGGAGGCAAATTCACAGTCTCATTCCTTAGGCCCAAACTCATATAAAGGCCATACAGAATTCTTTCCATACTGCCTTGACCATTGTGGATTCCTAAGTCTGTCGATCCCATGGATAATGCTGTTTTGTGAACACTAAAATTCCATCTCCTAGTTATGCTGCCTCTCTTTGTGGGATGATTTAGCTATGCGGTAAATCTATTTATTCACTCACAATATAGCATCCTAGTGTTCACACATTTTGTTTTGTTTGTTTGTTTTTTCAAGACAGGGTTTCTCTGTGTAGCCCTGGCTGTCCTAGAACTCACTTTGTAGACCAGGCTGGCCTCGAACTCAGAAATTCGCCTGCCTCTGCCTCCCAAGTGCTGGGATTAAAGGCGTGCGCCACCACTGCCTGGCTATGTTCACACTTATTATTTAATCACATGTCCATTACAGGGAGAAGCTTCAGACCTCAAGTCATATACACAATTTTAAAATCTCTCTCTCTCTCTCTCTCTCTCTGGTAGATACAGAAAGAATATTCATCTTCCATATTTTAAGCACTCTACAGTACCAGTTTAAAGTCCTGTGGATGCTTTCTTTGTACATAAATACCTACAAACATGGTGTCAGGTTCACTTTGATATTATTATTATTGTTGTTGTTGTTGAAAGAGGTTTTATTTTGTCACCCAGACTGGCCTCAAACTCACAGGATTCTATCTTTCTTTGCCTCCAGAATGCTGAGAATAAAGTTCCACTCCGTATGTAGGTTTCAACCTAAGTAAATAGTAGTGAAGACCCACTCCGTGCAGCCAGGGGGCTCTTGACTATAAGTAACAGGGGTGATAAACGTAAAAGAAGCCTGAGCCAGCCGGGCGTGGTGGCGCATGCCTTTAATCCCAGCACTCCGGAGGCAGAGGCAGGCGGATTTCTGAGTTCAAGGCCAGCCTGGTCTACAGAGTGAGTTCCAGGACAGCCAGGGCTATACAGAGAAACCCTGTCTCGAAAAACCAAAAAAAAAAAAAAAAGAAGCCTGAGCCAAATCTTCTCTATGGCTGAGTCTGGATTTTGAGTTTACGCTCGCAGCACGCTATGATCACTTGAGCCCCATGATTTACTCCATGACGTGGGCACGTGACGCTGTCTCCTAAGGCGGGGCATTGGAAGAGAGCACGAGGACCGGTTCAGTTTCCTGGAGACTACACAGAGCGAGGGAGCGAGCAGCCGTTCAGTGTAGTCGTTGGAGTAATGTGGTCCTCTCCAGATGAGAATCCGCGAGGCAGGTAGGGTGCCAAAGCAGCTTTTATTACTCTTATACCCATTTCTGAAGAGTAAGTACCAAGCTCCAGCCATTAGTTATACTGATGGCGGCGGCGGTGGCAGATCTGAGGAAGAACGTTATCTTTAGAGCTCTGACTAAAGTCCTCTGGACTTTTCTATCTTGCCCGTAGTGGGGTAGGGGGTTTATGTTAGAAGACCTAGATGGTTCTACAGGTTTCCTCGGAGTGTGGCCCGCCGAGATTCTGAGATGAGGGATTTCCATGGAGGCCAGGGGATATTTTATTAATGTGGCCGACTTTTTCCACGTATGATAGGGAAACACTGTGTGCAGAGAGTGGGATGTGGCCATCGGCCATCTAGTTTTGTGGTGGTTAGATTGAGGGTGAGGCCAAGGAAGGACAGGACACCAGAGACAAGAGGCGAGAAATGGCGGGAAAGCAGCAGAGGGGCCGGTTGGCAAAACGCCTGGGACCCACCGCCTCAGAGTTTGAAAGTTCCTAGTGGGAAAAGCCCAAAAGGAGGCAAAGCAGCAAAGTAGACTTCTGAGGGTGATAGAGCCACGTTGAGGTGGCCAAGCTTCTAAGTGGGAAAGCAAAGGCCGCAGGCGAAGCGGGTCACCTCAGGGAGGTAAGGTGTAGGGAGCCACAGTGGGGAGACGAAGTAGTGGAGGGTACGGGCTTACGGTACCACCACCGAGAACCACAGTGGGAAGAAGAAGCGGCGGGTGGAGGGGGCAAAGTGGCCGAAGCGGGGACGGGCGGGGGGAACCTGGGCGCCATAGGATAGCCACAGTTGGGACCTGGGTAGCCTGGTACCCTAAGGTGGGTGCCATAGTGAGGACACAACATAGCCACAGGGAAGCCACAGTTGGGGAGATGAGCTGTCGCTACGGGGTGGGGCACGCGGGGTGTGGGCGGCCTTGGTAGGGGAGTTGCTGAAGATGATAATGCCTTGGTGGGGATGCAAAGTGATGCGGCCCCGAGCCGCCACGTGGCGGGGGCGGGCTGACACTGGCGGAGAGGGGGAGAGGCCTAACGGTGCATGCGCAGGAGATGTGTGTGGGTTTTTCTTTTGTTTGTTTTTGTTTTTCCCCCACGTGGCTGGTGGCTTCCAGAAAGTCCCGGGCTCGGGACGTGAAGCGTCATAGGCGGGGCGGGGCGGGGCGAGGCGGGGCGGAGTGCAGCCGAGGTCTATCTAGCCATGACGCCTAGGCCCGGAAAGCAGCGATGGCAAGCTGAATTTCAAACTTTAACAGTTTTCTCAAGGGCTTGAGACTTCACGGCAATGTCTTCCTAGCTCTAACCTCATCTTTTTCTTATTACCCTTCGGTTTATTGTCTGCTTAGCTTTTGACTTTTAAAAATTAACCTGAAAATATTAGGGTTCTTCTTAGGACATTTTAATGTTCATATTCACTCTTGATTACTTTCTCGTGTCCCCGCTTCAGCCCCTTCTTCTGGTCCCTGACTTGACTTGTAAGAGAAAACACGCGAAAATCATCATGCCCCCTGTTATCTTTTTCTTTTTCTCCTCCTTTTAGTCCTCTTCCCTCACTTTCTCTGCATTCCTTTCATTTGTGTGCATGCATATTTGCATGCATGTGTTTTAACGTATATTTTGATTAAGAGAAAATGCCCTATTTGTCTTTCTGACTTTGGCCTATTTTACTCATCTTTGTTTGGGTTTATTTGGGGTTTTTGATCAAGGGTTTTTTTAGTGTAGCCTGACTACCCCAGAATCTATAAACCAGGCTGGCCTCAAAGTCCCAGGGGTCTATTTACCTACCTCTGTCTCCAAAGTGCTCAACTTATTAAATATAGTTCCTATGGATACAATCTTATTTTCTGCCTTTTTAAAAATTCATTTAAAAGAGAAGAGGAAGGGAAACACTGAAAAGCATTGGAAATGTGAATGTAGCCATAGTGTAAATGTGTAGTTTGTTTCTGAATATTTACTTAAAATTCAGTTGGTTTTCAAAGTGTCTATGGAGTAATCTCGTTGAACTGGGGAAATCCAACTATTTTACACTTTGTTCTTCCCCCAATTTTCTAGCTACCACTTATTTCATCCCCTCTTTAATACATTCTCATAACTTTATGTATAAATGGTATAAATTTTAAACATACTAAACAAAATTATGACTTAGAATAGTACTGACTGAGTAGAGTAAATCATAGCGATAGTGTCACAGGGATTCGAGATAGTTAAATGGATTGATCTTGGATGTGGTTGATGGCCCATGCTTGTAATTTCAACCAAGAGTAGTGTTGGCAATTTAAGACGAGGCTGGTGCATAGAGTGAATTCCATGCCAACCAGAGTTAAATAGTGAGAGAACCTGTCTAAAACAAAATAATAAATGAATATTGTATAAAACATATAGAATATTAGTGTGTGCTATTTTATTAGTATGCAGCTTAAATAAATCAGTTTCATTGTGCTCTTCTCTCAGGTCTTCAATGATTGTTCAGCAGAACACTAATTTTGAGGCATATAAACAACCAGGTGGCTTACCGTACAAGAGAACTGAGAGATACTATCATTCAGGTAAAAGGATATTCCTATTATAACAATTTACACATTGTTGGTAATATGGAATGTGATAAAGGAGTATTTTCTCAAATGTATGTGTATTTAGTATGGTTGATACAGTATAGTGGTTTTCAAAAACATTAAATTTCATTTTACTTGGTCTTATTCTTTCAGCTAAAAATTCATTAATTAATAAAATCAACAGAAAACAGTTATTTCTTAATTAAATTTTTATCATATGATCAAAGTATTATTAGCAATGTCTTGTGTTTTACATTTGCTTTATTTGATAAAGATATAATTCCATAATTTCTCCTTCCCTCCTCTCCATCCAATACTGCCCATGTCCTTCTCCTCCCTCTCATATCCAGTCTTCTAAAATTAATGTTGTACATATGCAAATAAGTATCTGACCACTTGCTAAGTCTGTTTACTGATCCATGCCTGTATATGCTTATTGAAGCTGAGAATTTGGTATTGCATGGCCATATAGAGGGCTCATCCCTAGTGAAGACGAATTCCTCCTGTCTCAGCAGTCTTTAATTTACAGTAGCTCTTCATCTAGGAGTATAGTCTCATGAAATTTCCCCATTCTTCTTGTCCTGTCAGTTGATGATGTCACGGTTCAGGTCTTTTTTTCCAATAGACCTGAGATTATTGAGATGTCACAGGTGTGGCCACCCTGCCATATCTAGAAATCACAACAGTGCAGCAGACTTAACCCCTGGCTTTTCCAATCTTTCTGCTCCCTCTTCTGAAATGTTCTCTGAGCCAAAAAATGTAGGACTTGTGTTTTAGGTGTATCAGCTAGGACTAGCTTCCCCACAGTCAGTTGTTTTCTCTGCTGCATTTTGACCAGTTCTGGCTTTCTGGAATGGTCTCTGTCTGAGCAACCCTTAAGTTCAATTAGACAACTCGTTGTTTACCACCAAGATATAAGTGCCACTATTGCATCCTTAAGGATAGCCATGCTGCTCTTTGGTGAAGTTCTTGGGCATTACAACTGGGCAGGACTATCAATTGCTTTCCTCCTTGGCAGCTTTCCTAAAACCTTCCAGCACTACCATTTCAGTAGCCTTGAAATCAATAAGTCAAAAGAATTATGATCTTTTTAAGTGATAATGTTCCCTTGCTTTTTCATGTTTCTTGTGTGCTGTGCTTTATATATCTGTTAGCATGGCTATCTCTTCTGCTTTCATTTGAGTTAAGGGAAATTGGAAGACTATAAGAGAAGCTAGGTTAAAAAGAGGAAAAAAAGAAAGAAGGAATGAAGGAAGGAAGTAAAGAAAAGAGAAAGAAAGAGAGAAAGGAAAATATCAGTAAAAGGATAAGAAAACAGAGACTAAAGATATGATAAAGAAAAACAAGTAAACAAAATCAGATGCTAGAGAACTAAAGCAGACCACTGTAAAAGCTTTTAAAACTAATGTCAAAATAATGCTTTGGGATGAGACTTTTTGTTCACCTCCCCTACCAACTGGGGGGGGGGAGGGCTCTCTCCTCTCTAAGATTCAGGATATATGGCCTTATGTTGAGGTACTTGATCCATTTAGGGTTGAATATTGTTCAGGGTGATGAGTATGGATCTGTTGGCATTCTTCTACACAGAGCCATCCGATTTGACCAGCAACTTTTCTTGAAGATGCTATCTTTTTTTTTTCCCAGTGTGCATTTCTAGTTAATTTCTCAAAAGTCAGGTGTCCATAGGTTTGTGGACTTAGACATAAGAGTCTTCAGGTCAATTCGATTGATCAACATTGTCTGTTTTTATGCCAATACCTTGCTGTTTGTATTGCTATAGGTCTGTAGTACAGTTTTGGTGATGGTGATGACGTCATAAGTTCAGAAGTGTTTTAGCTATCCTGGGTAGTTGTGTTTCAATGTGAAGCTCAAAACTGTTCTTTCAGTTTCTCTGAAGGTTGTGTTCAAATTTTGATGTGGATTGTGCTGAGTCAGTGTATTGCTTTCAGTAGGATGGCCATTTTCTCTATATTAACTATAATCTGTGAGAATGGAATATCTATCTTCTAATATTGTCTTCAATGTCTTAGTTTTTATCATAGGAGACTTTGAATGCTTGGTTAGAGTTACCCACAAGATAGTCTTCTTTTTGAGGTTTCTTTTTGTGATTTTTCTTGCCTGATTTTTCTCTGTTACTTGTATATGTTGAACTTCTGATGCAGCATAAAGTTAGATTTCTGAGGCAGCTTAAAGGAACAGGAGGCAGAAAAAAAGAGACCAGTCTGACCTCAGCAGACAAGACTATATTAGGCCGGTCTCTTTTATTTCAAACAGCCAGGGGCAGACACAGATGGAAAGAGGTGTTTGTTGAAGAAGGAAGGGGATACTTAGAATTTATATGAGGGGTTTTGGGAATTCCACTTTGGGGACTATGTGCATGTCTTCAGTTTCTCCCTCCTGTAGTCGTTTGTCCAGACAAGGCCATTTTATCCTTACCAGCTTTCTTGCCCCATCTATTAGGATGTGGGTTATACTGGGCAACTGATTTTGGCAATGGCAGTGATAGGGAAACGACTGAGGTTCTAATGTATGCCTTTGGTTAGACTCTGGAAGAGTTTGTTCAAGGTTTATTATAACATTGTACAAGTTTATGAAATTGTGTGTTAATTTTATATACTAGTACTTTGCAGAAGTAGAAATTTCATGGTAAAAATTTTAGCATCATTTATGTATAAAATAGTATCTTCTACAAAACAATACTTTGACTTCTTTCCCATTGTATCCCTTGATTTCCTTCAGTTGTCTAATTGTCCTAGCGAAAACTTCAGTCACTATATTGACTAGATTTGGAGAGAGTGGACATCATTGTCTTGTTCCTGGTTTTAGTGTAACTGAGTTTTTCCATTTAAGTTGACATTGGCTGTGGGCTTGCTGTAAATCATCCTTTTTATGTTTAGGTGTGTCTCTTCTATCCCTAGTGTGTCCAGGACTTTTATCATGCAGGGGTGTTGGGCCTTTCTACATCTAATGAGATGATTCTGTGGTTCTTGTTTTTCAGCCTGTTTAATGTGGTAGATTACATTTATCTTTACATGTGTTGAACAATCTCTGAATCATGGTGGATGATCTTTTTGCAAGTATTTTATTGAGACCTTTTTTCTTCTATATTCATCAGGGAAATTGGTCTATAATTTACTTTCCTTTTTCAATCTTGGTGTGATTTGGGTATTGGCATAATTGTGTCTTGTGGAAAGGATTAGGCAATGTTCCGTCTGCTTCTGTTTTCAGAATGATTTGAGGAGTGTTAGCTTTAATTCCTCCTTGAAGGTCTGCTTGAAATCTGTGATGAATCCTTCTATCCTTGAGCTTTTTTTTTTTCTTTGTAGGAGGAGTGGTTGTGAGAATTTTAATTTTTGTTCTATTTCACTGAAGAATAGGTTTGTTTAAATTTCATATCTTAACTTGATTTAACTAAGTTGTATATGTCGTGAAATTTATCCATTTATTTTATATTTTCTAGTTTGTTGGAGTACTGATTTTTAAAATATGTCCTTTTGATTCTCTGGATTTTCTTGCTGTGATGTGCCAATTTCTATCTCTAATTTTATTGGTGGCTGAGGGTTGCCTGGTAAGGGGGTCTTGTGCAGGTTGGTGAGTAATGGAGAGAGATTAAGGTGGACTAAGAAAAAGAAAAGGGGCTGAGAGATGCTTCAGGAAAGTAATGGGATCCTGTTCATATGTAGTGGTAGAGCCCACAGGGAATTGGAGCTGTGGTGGGAAGAAAGGATCCATTAAGTGGATTCTTGGAGGGCAAAGAATTATCTGGAGAGACAGAGATAAAAGTGTTAGGGGAACCCTTGGTCTAAACCAAGAGTGGGAGTCTCCAGTCAGTGAAGTTGAAGTAGGTAAAGGTGCACCTATAACCAGGCTGTTACTGGGCTGAGGATGGGAAGGGAGAAATCATAATGGAGGAAAGGAAGGATAGTATGATTCACCTACATGTGTCCATGCCAGGCATGGCCACTGGAGGTCCCAGGCAGTGTTTCTAAGGGTCTACCACTGACACAAAAGGATGAGAAGAAGGAGCAAAGCTTCTTGAGGTTCAGTGTAGTCCACAGGAACTAGAGGTGGTTGGGAAGACAGGCCATTCAAGCAGTCTGCTGCTGCAGGGATGGACATGAAACAGGAATTGTAATTGCAAACAGCTGGGTGGGGTGGCTTCTTTTGCAAGCTCTAGCATCTTTACATGGTCAACTTGGTTCTGTCATGCTGGGACTGGCTCTTGCATAAAACCCTAAGCAAGCTTTCCTGTCACGTTTCCAGCAGGTCATTTTCTGTTCCCCATCATGCCAGTGGATGTTGTAAAGCCGATAGTTGAGGCGGTCTTTTCACTTTATGGTACAATGCTATTCTTATACCTCAGTATGGAGGTCTTGGCTTCATAAGAAATGTTATGGTCATTGACCAACAATAGATTCTAAGTTAGTTGGCTTGATACTGCATTTCATTTATAAGATCTGGACATAATTATCTTTGATCAGTCAGGAGGCCTATCTTTTTTTTTTTTTTTTCCTGTGGGGCTTCTTGGACTTGGGGGAGAGCAGGTACAGATAATTCTTTTATTTTTTTTAGTGCATCTTTTTGTGTTTTTAAACTAAAAGCAGGCACTATGGTGTCTTGCATGATTAGCTTAAATATCTTTTCTGGTAGTTTTGTGCCTTGACATTTGTTCAACTCAGTGTGTATTGTGAATTATCGCTGTAAGATAACTCAAAGCTGTCATCGTCCTCTGCCTACCAAAGTATCTCTTTTCCCTAAGAGTAGAACAAATCACAGTCTTTGGTGGTCTCAACTCAATATACTGCTGCCTTGGCATTCCAGGCATTGAGATTATAGGGGCCCTTTCCACATCAAAATGACTCCTAAAAGAAAAAAAAAATGATTGTGAGTCCTAGTTCCTGAATTTTTACTTAATGCAGAGCCTGGCATTGGAGGCAGGTGGGTGAATTGTGGAAAGTAGTAGAGCTTCTTTAATCAAAGGGAAAACATGCTCATCTTGTTGTTGATGATAAATTGTTCCCATTATACTGAACACTGGGATATATCTGCAAACTTGTATTGTTCCTAATTTCAGAATACAAAATGAATCATAACCGTGGTTTTCAAGGAAGAAGGAGAGGTGTGAATTATATCTGGAGTAATAAATTTGTCAGGAAGAACAATCCTTTTGATCATTCTGGGTATGTACTCCCACCTTCAAAATTCTGAGAGAAACAATTCAAACGCAGTAATAAGGGAATCCATGATCACTCCAAAGTAACATATAAGTGTCCAAGTAGCTCTCAACTGGCAGGTAGCAGCCCTGGGACTGTACCTCTTTCACTCTCTCTGGTCTTCATTCACTGGGAAACTGAAGAGTAAATAGAGATTAAATACTAGTTAAGCCACTCTATTTGTAGCCATGGTGTTACTTTGGGGACAATGCATAAAATAATTTCTTAGGATTTATAGCCACTTTGCTTCTCTCTCTTTCCTAGTGCTCCATATGCTATGGGAATGCAAAGAAGGAGAGAAAGACGCAGTTATGAGGACGAATATTTTCTTACTGATGATAGAAAAAGTGAGAAGGACGAAACGGATCTGGATGCTGAAAATGGAACTGAGGAGGAATGGTACAAGGTCACAGTGAGTATCCTAACAAGGTTTGCATTAGCTAGACTATTATGGCTCCTAAAAGAAACAAGATTATATCAATAACAATATATCAGTTACCTGAAGAAATGTTATTGCCTGGAGAAAGAATGAATCTAGGACAGGATATTTGATATGCCACCCCTATGATAGTATTGTTCGGCCCACAGGTTGAGAACCCCTAGTCTAGAAGATCTGTGTTTAGCACAAAAACAAAGAACCATGTCAGCGGTCCCTTTAGAAGTTCTTTAAAGCTAGGTAGAAGACTAGGTAAAGTGTCCAAGAAAGATTACTTGGTAGTTAAGTCTGTTCTCCATCCTGATTCCAAGGTGTCTCTCATCTCTCTTATTCTTCATTTGTACATGTAGATTCCAAATGGAATAAAGTATGAGAAGACATGGCTAATGAGGTCAATCCAGAAGTTCTGTAGTGAGCCCTTCATCCCTGTTGATGTAAGAAGGCTGGAGATGCCAGGGAGACACAAGGGAACAGAGGAGGGAGGTCTGGCTCAGCAGAAGCTGGCTGCTGGCTGCTGACTTCTAACATATTTGTTTTTTGTTTGTTTGTTTGTTTGTTTGTTTGTTTTTCCCTTTTGTTGCCTGTAGTTCCACTATGACAAAAACCGGGCCCGGTTCTTTGTTCAGAATGCTAAGACTGCCTCTGCATTGAAGGATGTCAACTACAGGATTTGTGATGAAACAAACAGAAAAGTGTGTGCTAACAGCATTCTATCTACCTAGTCCTGGAATGGGTGGCAACTGGCCAAGGACTGAGCATCACCTTTGAAATTTGAGATCATAGTATTTCTTCTACTCTCCTTCTTACAGATAGCGATCTTTGTCAGTCCTTCTGTTGTACCCTATTCTGTGCAAAACAAGTTTACATCAGAACAAATGGAGTACATAAGGGTAATGCAAACTCAAGACATGCTGAGTGTCCACTTCCCAGACCCACCTCCTTTTCCTCTTACTCCCTGATATTCAGGACACTATGAACCCCAGAGCCTTTGAGCCATCCTGTCCACCTCTGTCTCCGCAGGAATCTATGATGAACCGGTATGACGCCTCCCAGAACTCTCTGGACCTCGAAAAGTTCCGATTTGACCAGGGTATGGGTGATTGAAATAATTTTTGGTCATATGAGGGTTGATGTATCTTTCTAAGAGGAAAACATAGGGATAGTAACTTAGGAAGGATGTCTGTACCAGTGCTGGTCCAAATGGACCCCTGACAGCCTTCTACCTCCTTTTGTTCCACTTTCTGAAGACTTAATGGACAAGGATATTGACATGATGCTGAATCGAAGAAGCTGCATGGTCGCCACACTACAGATCATTCAAAGTGATATCCCTGAAGTGAGGCCATAGAATCTGCACATTTCTTTAAATAGAGGGTTAGAATGGATGGATTGAAGGGGAAAATGTCACCCAGGCACCAGAATAGTAATCATATCTTGACCTTTTTCTCTCTGAAAGCTGTTGTCCTTGAACTTGAAAAACAACAAACTGTACCAGCTGGATGGGCTGTCTAACATGACAGAGAAGGCCCCTCACGTTAGGATTCTGGACCTCTCCCAAAATGAAGTGAGAAATGAGAAGGGAGCACTGTGAGTTGGGCTGATCATGGGTAGTGGTACACACCAAGGCGATGGTAAGATGTAGGCAGAGAGCCTGGGGGAGGTGGGAGGCTGCAGCTACTGGGCCCCAAGGTTTCTTTCCTTGAGACAGCTTTACCAATTCTTTCCCATCTTTATCAGCTGAGGTCATTCATGGAATTGGAGAAGGTGAAAGAACTGAATCTGGAAGAGCTGTGGCTGGAAGGAAACCCCTTCTGCAACTGCTTCTCGGATCATTCTGAGTATATAAGGTACACAATAGCTGCCAAGTCTTTTTCCCCTTCATTGCCAGTGTCTTGGTTTTCTTTCTCATTGCTGTGATTAAATCAACTGCCAAAAGCTACTTAAGAGACAAACAGCTTATTTGGCCCACAGGTTCAGGTTACAGCTCATCATTGCTTTGAAGTTAAGGTGGGAGGAACTTGAAGCAACTGTTCATATTACATCCAAAGTCAAGAGCAGAAGGCCGTGAATTGATGGGTGCATACTAGTGCTCTGCTCACCATTTCGTTCACCCAGTCCAAAGCCTAGCAAATGAAATGGTGCCACCTATGTTCTTGGCGGCTCTTCCCACACAAACCCAATTAAGAAATGCTCTCAAAGGCATGCCATAGGCCAGGCTAGTCTAGACCGTTTGTCACTGAGTACTCAGGTGCTTTTACTTTAGGTCAAAACTAACCACCGCCGACACCATTATCCACTGATAGCTTGAGTGACTCTTGTTATGTACTTTTGCAAGAGTAAGTACTGCTGATCCCCTGGGAGGAAAACAGGCCCCGCCTTCTTTATATGCTCAGCTATTCTTTCAGACATCCTTTCCTTCTTACCCTTCTCCTCTCCCTTTCACCCTGTCTGGGATGTTTTTCACTTGTCAGAACATCTGGATTCCTCCAGAATCCTCCAATGCCTCATACCAATGGTACCATCCTTCCTCTCCTGTCCTGAGAGGAGCTTTCTGTTCTTGTTCCTGAACTAACACCTAATTTGACATAAGATGCCCCGAAGGCTGATCTGCTCTAAGCTGAGGGCTGAGACCCTGAGGGATGCAGACATGGCCTTTTGTTGGGAGCTCTACCTCCCTAGATCAAGGATCCAGAAATGGGCTGCCACTGGGGAGCAGAGAGCAGAAGAGACTGGAGAGATGGAAAGATGGGCCCCAGAGGGCACCATCTCTCTTCTTCCTTCCCTACTTGCCTACCAAGTAACCTACCTACCTACCTACCTGCGTATCTTTTTCATCATCCTACCTACTATACAGCCTAAGACAAGGGTAGTTGACTCCTAGAATAAGACTTCCATTCAGGCAGGCACAGGGTCACAGGAGAGAGTGAAGTGACCGCAAGGAGTGGCCACAAGCTCCTGTTTTGAGCTTGGTCACTTGCCTTTCACATCTTCTCCCGAGGAATAACTTCTGCCCCTAAGAAGGTTCATTATTCGAGACTGAGGTCAGCATAGGAAAAACATGAGCCTGCATTTACTGGGCTCAGTACTGTAAAGTCCTTGCTTTGCATCCCAGGATCGGCTGGAGGCTGGTGGGAAAAATGATTGCTGCAGAGGAGTCCTTTATTCCTCTATTAACCATAACCCCTGACCTCTAGCACCAGGCCAGACAGATCATCTCCCATTCTCTTGGTGTGGTTTCATCTTCTATTTTGCCTCTACCTTCTTAAGTTTCCCTCATATCTCCCTCACCTCACTTTAACTCCATCTCTTTTGCCACAACCCCACCTTCCTGTTTCTTGAGTTCTCGGCCTACCTTCCCTCACTCCCTGTCCCAGAATCCTGTAAAACCCTGAAAACCTAACAAGGTGGCAGAGCCCTGAGCTTTCTACCCAGTACCTTGCTCCCTTCTATGGGTACTCTGAGGAAAAGAATACAGGCAAGGAAAAGGAAGAAGCAGTGGACCATAGGCTCCCAATGTAGCTCCTTCTGTCCCTGGAGAAGTGGCCAGTGCAGTGTGGGTGGGATGTACTCAGGGGGAAGAAGAGGGAGGAGAGTAATCAAGAATCCCCAAAGAAATAAAAGCTCACCAAACTTGAACTGCAACTCACATGTTTTGGCTTTTTTTTTTTTTTTTTTTTTTTTTTTTTTTGACAGTGCTATACAGAACCTATTTCCCAATCTGTGGCGTCTGGTAAGTTTCTGCTTCCAGCAGTGTCTTCACTCACAAAAGACCTCCACACTTGTTTTAAAACTGGTTTTCATGTACATTTCATGTTTGCATCAGACCATTGTCCATTTTAAATGATGTGGATTCCTGAAAAACACATCAATATTCTCCTTAGAAAAGTATCCACAGACAACACACACACACACAGAATCACACACACAGAATCACACACACAATCCCACAGTCCCATCAAACAGAGCCTCACTATATCATCCCTGGAATTTCCAGGGGCAATTAAAACCCTCCTCTGACCCTTTATTTTTCCTTTCTCTAGATCCCCTTAGTCATCCAGTGCCATCTATTTTACCTATGCACTACTCTAACCTTCTCTTTCTTTCCTCAGGATGGCGAGGACCTAATCGTACCAACAAGAAATCTTCAGAATGGCAAGGACCTAATCGTACCAACAAGGAATCCTCAGGCTGGCATGGACCTAATCGTACCAACAAGAAATCGTCAGAATGGCAAGGACCTAATTGTACCAACAAGGAATCCTCAGGATGGCATGGACCTAATCGTACCAACAAGTAATCCTCAGGATGGCAAGGACCTAATTGTACCAACAGGAAAGCCTCAGGATGGCAAGGACCTAATCGTACCAACAAGAAATCTTCAGAATGGCAAGGACCTAAACGTACCAACAGTAATGGACATGGAGGTCCCCCAACCATGCAAGGTGAGAAAGGACCAAGAAGGATGTGTGGTATTCCAAATGACACTTTGTTAGACATATAGTCTGAAATGACTTTCTGTTTCAGGAAAGCTGCAACAAATCTGAAGTAATAAAAAATCTAATTCTACAATTTCTGAAAGAGTAAGTACCCTGGAACTACAAGAAATGTGGGGGAAGCTGAGCCAAGGGGAACTACCTAATCACATTTTGTCCATACTGATTTCAGGTCTCTTAGGGTTCAGACCACAGAGATAACCTCTTCTATATTTTCTGCTCCTTACTCCTCCTAGGTACTACTTGTTTTATGACAATGGAGATCGACTTCGTCTTCTCGATGCTTACCATGACGAGGCCTGCTTCTCCCTGTCGGTTCCTTTCAATGTTAGTGACCCAGACCTGTGAGTATCACAGCTGAAGCTCTGTTCTGGAGCAGTGTGCTTCTCCTTAGAAAGTGCCTGTGTTGAATAGAGCATGCTGTTTTCTTCCTCTTTTCTCCAAGAAACAACTTGGAAGAGTATTTCAAATACAACAGAGATATAAAGAGGCAGCAAGACTCAAGTAAGTGTGATGGAGAGGATTGGGCAGGGTAAGGGACTGAAGGGGACAATTTTCGGTGTCAATGGCTAGGTTGTATCATGCTTGTGATCTTTGCCTCTTTACTCCTCTATAGACATGCGAATGCAGTTGCTGAAGCACACAAAACATGACATCGTGAACTCTCTTAGCTTGTTACCCAAAACTCAGCATGATCTTTGTTCTTTCTGGGTGGACTTGTGTTTCCACACGGTGAGTGTCTGGTTCTTCTGTAGTTCATTCCCAGAAATCTGGAAGTATGTAGGATCCTGTGCTCATGGCTCTTACCATCTTCCTTTTCAGGAAATGATGTTCTGCTTTTCTGTAAATGGACTGTTCAAAGAAGGTGGGTATCTATAGAATTCCCTTTCTAGATCCCCTTGTGCTTCCTCCACTAGTTGGGTACCTCTGAGCAGTTGGCTGGTTTCTCATTCTGTACCCTTCCTTCCTGTCCTCCTCTATGTTCTACTGCCCACAAACCATCCTAATCTAACTTGTCCATGCCCTTTTACCAAATTGCTCACAGGTAAGGGACCCAACCTAAGGGCTCTGATGCTTCTCATCCTAGCTCCATACTCTGTAGCTTTGGACCATTTTCATAAAATCTCCAGTTCTCTATTTGTAAAATGTGACCAATTAAACTTATATATGTGACAAATGTAAAAAAGACCAATCAAACACTGGAAGTGGTTTATCCCAGGCGTCAAAATGTTGTAAGGAACACATCAAATGGGAATGAATTGCCCTCCCCATTCATACCATGCCCTCCTGACTCCAGGCCAATAACTGACTGGTTCTGACCCCTTCAGCATAAGACCCTGAATTGAGAATACTATTTGCATATGTAAGTAAGGTGCTATACTAAGAAAATATTATTGTTTCTTGTCCTTGAAGTGGAAGGAAAATATCAAGGCTGCATCCGTGCCTTCACGAGGATCTTCATTGCTATCCCTTGCAGTGATTCAAGGTTTGTGTTGTGTTGGCTTCTGGAAATTTCTGCACATGCCCAAAGCCAGCAGTGTGACACTATGATAATCCAGTTCTCGGGTATTTTCAATATTCTAGAAGGCCAACAGATAGATCCAACAATTAAGCTTTGTGTTTGAGAATGTGGACTTTGGGATATTTCCATGTTGTGTCATTGGCCAAGATGTAGGACTTAGCTCTGATTCAGGGTCTTCCTTTCCTGTGCAGGGTAAATACATTGGGGTAGAAAGAGCCAAACAAAGATGTTGGGAGCCAAGCACAGATGGGATGTGGAAACCATCTGCTTAGTGATTGGCAGTTAGTATATGATTGCCATTGACAATGTAAGCTTATCCATTTCTTTACTAGCCTTAGTGTCCACTCTTCCTTCAGAATTTGCATCATTAACGATGAGTTGATTGTGAGGAATGCCAGTCCCAAAGAGATACAAAAGGCCTTCACCTCGCTACCTGCACCTGACACATCACTCAAGCCTTTACTCTCTGAAGTACAGCAGGAAATGGTGAAGTCTTTCTCTGTGCAATCTGGAATGAAACTTAACTGGTCTCAGAAGTGAGTATGGGGTTTGCACAGAAATGGGTGGGGTGAAGGATCAAGCAAATAATGGTACTTTGCAGGCAATTTGAAAAATAATTATGATATTTTATTTCCCCTCTCCAAAGTGAATTTAGGAATTTGTGTTCTAATCTATACTGATATTTTAAAAGGATTTTGAAATACCACATCATCCATGTGGCATATCTTGTATATGGAAAATAATGAGGAATAAACTAAGAAACTACTAGAAGTGAAAAACAAATTCAAAATTTTTGACATAAGATTAATAATGCAATAATTATTTGCATTTTTGTATATTAATATTGAATATACCAAAACTACATTAAGAAAACAGTTTCATTTATAGAAGCATAAAGAGAAACAAGTACTAAAAAACTATAAGGGAGGAAGAGGGAAGTATAACAGATGAACAAAGTCTTCCCACCAGTATCTACTCACATTAACATGCTGAGTAGTATTCCCACACCAACTGACCAGGATAAGAACTTGGAATGTCAGGTAGAAAACCACCATGTCTGCATCCTATAAGACAGGAAATGAAGAGCCTGTGTCCTCCTTACTGTTCTATTGTTACAAGGAGATCTCATAACCAAGGCAAGTCTTAGAAAACATTTAATTAGGGTCTTGCTTACAGTTTTCGAAGATTATTCCATGATGATCATCATGGCAGGAAGCAGACAGGCATGGGGCTAGAGCAGTTGCTAAGAGCTTTATATCCTGATATGTGGGTTACAGAGAGAGACTTTTGAAGCTTACTCCCAGTGACATACCTCTTAAATGGCCACACCTCCTACCTTCTCAAACAGTTCCACTCCCAGGGTGACTAAACATCAAAATGTATGAGTGTATGGAAGGCATTTTCACTCAAACCACCATACCATGTCATATATGCCATCCATACAACTACTTCTCACTTGAGAAAAAGTCCAGAGCTGAGATTTGAAAACCAATACCAGGCACTCCTCAGTAACACTGAATGCTTCTTAGAGCCCCCACACCCTTAACACCATGCAAATACCTCATAACTGAACAAAGGAAACTGTATTAGTATAGGAGTAAAATGGATGACTACTATCACTCCTCCTCCATGTGCAGTGATCAGTATAGGACAACTTTCAGATAGATAGATAGATAGATAGATAGATAGATAGATAGATAGATAGATAGATAGATAGATAGATAGATAGACTCTGCTTCAAGTAAGCTCAATGATCATAAAGTCAGAACTATTTCAAGACTCTTAAGAGATACTTGACAAATGTTTAGGTTTGGATCATGTTTTGCATCTGTTTGCTAAGTACCTTCAGTTAAATTTACAATATGATAGATGGCATAAACTAGAGGCTAAAGCATTCAGAAGCATTAGTAATCATGAAAAATAGAGCTTGGGAAAAAGTGAATAATGGAGTTATGAGAACTCTGAGACAGTACTAAAGAGCAGAGATTTGAGTTATTGGTGTTCAGGAAGGCATTTTTCTCAACCTCAAAATAGTAGAAAACTTATAAATAATAATGGAAAACTTCCTAAGCCTAGAGAAAGATATGACTATCCAGACACACGAAAATTAAGGGTCACTATCCTAGTTTGTTTTCCTACTGTTGTGATAAATACCATTGCCAAAAACAGTTTAGGGAGGAAATGGCTTGTTGGGCTTGCACCTTACAGTCAGTCATCATGGAAACACAAAGCAGTAACATGAAGGCAGGGACTCAATCAGAGACCATAAAAAAATACCGCTTGCTGTTTTGCTCCCTGCTTAGCCTGCCTTCTTGTACAACTCTGGCCCACCCATACAGGGATGGGATTGCCCATGCTGGGCTAACCCTTGTTACATCTATTAAAATCAAGAAAACATCACATAAACATACCTATAGGCCAATCTTATGTAAGCAGTTCCCAAATTTAGAGTTTCTTCTTCCAAGGTGTGTCTAATTTACAAGTGAGATTAATGATTATAATCAGTGAACTTAACTGAACAATTCTATCCTGAAATAACTTACAATGAATCTGTCACAGCTATATGATAGATTCTTGTAAACTAAACACACTTTGGAAGAAGAAACCCCAGCTATGGAACTGATGGCAGAGCAAAGTAATGATACTACCAAAGTCCAACTTGGTAACAGTTCTATTAATATTACTTAAGCAGGAACATAGATGAAGAACTGGTTAACAGCATAAACGACTCAAAGATAGTGGCATGGCACAAACCCACACCAGCATAGATGACACTTCACAAAAGCAGGAAACCTAGAGTGCACTCCACAATCTGAAAGCAGCTCAAGAGGCTGAAAAGCATCCTTTGTTACACTGAGCTTCTAGGCAGCTTAGCTCATCTCTGCTTCTTCCAGACTACTTGGCTAGTCTGAGTGACTTCTAGGCAGCTCAGCTTGTCTCAGAGTGCCTTTTAACAGTCCTTACTGCTTATATAGACTTGCTCCTCCACCCGCTCACCCACTCCATCCTCACCCCTCGAGCATCCCTCTAAACTAGGCCATCAAGCCTTCCTCCCCTCCCATTGATGTCAGTTAAATAAGGCCATCCTCTGCTATATATGTATCTGGAGTCTGGGCTCCCTCCATGTATGTATACTCTTTGGTTGGTGGTTTAGTCCCCGGGAGCTCTGGGTGGTCCAGTTAGTTGATATTGTTCATATGGGGTTACAAACCCCTTCCGTTCTTTCAGTTCCTCCCCTAGCTCTTCCATTGGGGTCCCCTGGCTCTGTCTGATGGTTGGCTGTAAGTGTCTGCATCTATTTTGGTCAGGTGCTCTCTGGGAACAGCCATACCAGGCTCCTGTCAGCAAGTGCTTCTTGGCATCAGCAATAATATGAGGGTTTGGGGTCTACAGATGGAATGAATCCCTAGGGAGGTGATCTCTGGATGGCCTTTCCTTCAGTCTCTGCTCCACTCTTTTTCCCTGTATTTCCTTTAGACAGGAACAGTTCTGGGTTAAACATTTTGAGATGAGTGGGTGGCTCCATCCCTCATCTGGGGGCCATGTCTATCTACTGGAGGTGGTCTCTACAGGTTGCATCTCCCCTTTGTTGGGTATTTCTGCTAAAGTCATTGCCATTGGCTCCTGGGAGCCTCTCGCTTCCCTGGAGTCTGGGACTTTTGGAGGCTCTCCCAATTCTCCATCCCCCTCTAGTTCCTCTAGTTCCTGATCCTCTGTATGTCTGTCCTTTCAAATACCTGTTCCTGCCCCCCCCTTTTCTTCCCTCCTTCTTCTCTTTTTCTCCCTGGTCCCTCCCTTCCTCTAGCTCCGGTGATTATTTTGTTTCATGTTCTATGAAGGATTGAATATTTCTTATTTTGAGAACTTTTTATTCAGTCCCAAAGCAAATTTTTACTGGGATTGGGTTGTTTCATTGATGTTCATGCATTTTGGTTGTTGTTTTGTTTTGTTTTAGTATATTTTTGATACTAATCCTCTGTCAAATATATAGCTGACACATATTTTTCTCCTTTTCTTTGGGCTGCCTCTTCACTCAGTTGGGTTTCCTTCCTCTAGAGAAACTTTTAATCTTACAAAGTTCCATTTGTTAATTGTTGGTTTTGCTATTTGGAGTCCTATTGAGAAAGGTGTTTTGGTTTTTTTTGTTTTTGTTTTTTTGGTTTTTTTTTTTTGTTTTTCAAGACAGGGTTTCTCTGTGTGGCCTTGGCTGTGCTGGAACTCACTCTGTAGACCAGGCTGGCCTCGAACTCAGAAATCCTCATGCCTCTGGCTCCCGAGTGCTGGCATTAAAGGCGTGTGCCACCAAGCCCGGCTCATTGAGAAAGTTCTTATCCTTACCTGTATGCTGTAGAATGCTCATGTTTTTCCCCTGGAAGGTTGAGGATTTCAGGTTATATGTTGAGGTTCTTCATCCATTGGGAGTTGCTTTTTGTTCAGAGTGAGAGAAGAATATAGTTACATCCTCCTGTAAGTGGATATCCAGTTTTTCTGGATTTTTAACCATTTGTTGAAGAAAACTTTCTTTTCTTTGTCTGTATTGTTTACCTTTGTCAAGCATCCGGTATCTGTAGTTGCTTGGAGTTATATCTGGGCTTATTCTATTCTATTGACCTTCTTGTCTGTCTTTATGCCAATCCTCTGATGTTTTTATTACTGGTTTTCTTTTTTTACTATACTGTGAAGTCAAGTGTGGTAATGCCTACAGCAGTATTCTTACTGCTCAGAACTGCTTTGGCTGTACAGAGGCTTTTGTATTTTCTTTTTTTATTAGATATTTTCTTTATTTACATATCAAATGCTATCCTGAAAGTTCCCTATACCCTCCCCCTGTCCTGTTCCCCTACCCACCTATTCCCAATTCTTGGCCCTGGCGTCCCCCTGTACTGGGGCATATAAAGTTTGCAATACCAAGGGGCCTTTCTTTCCAATGATGGCCGACTAGGCCATCCTCTGCCACATATGCAGCTAGAGACACGAGCTCTGGGGGTTCTGATTAGTTGATATTGTTATTCCACACCGAAAGGGTTGCAGACACCTTCAGCTCATTGGGTACTTTCTCTAGCTCCTCCATTGGGGGCCCTGTGTTCCATCCTATAGATGACTGTGAGCATCCACTTCTGTATTTGCCAGGCACTGGCATAGCCTCACTCGAGATAGCTATATCAGGGTCCTTTCAGCAAAATCTTGCTGGCATATGCAATAGTGTCTGGGTTTGGTGACTGATTATGGAATGGATGCCCCGGTGGGGTAGTTTCTGGATAGTCCATCCTTTCATCTTAGCTCCAAACTTTGTCTCTGTAACTCCTTTCATGAAGGTTTTGTTACCTAAGGAGGAATGAAGTATCCACACGTGGGTCTTCCTTCTTCTTGATTTTCTTGTGTTTTGCAAATTGTATCTTGGGTATTCTAAGTTTCTGGGCTAACCACTTATCCATGAGTGCATATCAAGTGACTTCTTTTGTGATTGGGTTACCTCACTAAGGATGATATCCTCCAGATACACAAGAATTTCATAAGTTCATTGTTTTTAATAGCTGAGTAGTACTCCATTGTGTAAATGTACCACATTTTCTGTATCCATTTCTCTGTTGAGGGACATCTGGGTTCTTTCCAGCTTCTGGCTATTATAAATAAGGCTGCTATGAACATATTACTAGTTGGAACATCTTCTGGGTATATGCCCAAGAGAGATATTTCTGGATCTTCCTGTAGTACCATGTCCAATTTTCTAAGGAACTTCCAGAGAGGTTGTACCAGCTTGCAATCCCACCAGAAATGGAGGAGTGTTCTTCTTTCTCCAGATTCATGCCAGCATCTGCTATCACCAGAATTTTTGAACTTAGCCATTCTGACTGGAGTGAGGTGGAATCTCAAGGTTCTTTTGATTTGCATTTCCCTGATGATTAAGGATGATGAACATTTTTTCAGGTGCTTCTCTGCCATTCGGTATTCCTCACTTGAGAATTCTTTGTTTAGCTCTGTACCCCATTTTTAATGGGATTATTTGATTTTCTGAAGTCCAGCTTCTTGAGCTCTTTGTATATATTGGATATTAGTCCCCTATCAGATTTAGGATTGGTAAAAATCCTTTCCCAATCTGTTGGTGGCCATTTTGTCTTATTGACAGTGTCTTTTGCCTAGCAGAAGCTTTGCAAATTCGTGAGGTCCCATTTGTCAATTCTGGATCTTATAGCACAAGCCATTGATGTTCTGTTTAGGAATTTTCCCCCTGTGCCCATATCTTTGAGGCTTTTCCCCACTTTCTCCTCTATAAATTTCAGTGTCTCTGGTTGTATGTATGGAGGTCTTTGATCCACTAAGATTTGAGCTTTTTACAAGGAGATAAGAATGGATCAATTTGCATTCTTCTACATGATAACCGCCAGTTGTGCCAGCACCATTTGTTGAAAATGCTGTCTTTTTTCCACTGGATTGTTTTAGCTCCCTTGTCAAAGATCAAATTAACCATAGGTGTGTGGATTCATTTCTGGGTCTTCAATTCTATTCCATTGGTCTACCTGTCTGTCGCTGTACCAGTACCATGCAGTTTTTATCACAATTGCTCTGTAGTACAGCTTGAGGTCAGTGATGGTGATTCCTCCAGAGGTCCTTTTATTTTGAGAATAGTTTTTGCTATCCTAGGATTTTTTTCTTTTATTAGATACTTTCTTATTTTACATCTCAAATGCTATCCCTAAATTTCCATCTATCCTCCCCCTGCCCTGCTCCCCTACCCAATCACTTCCACTTCTAGGCCCAGGCATTCCCCTAGATTGGGGCATATAAAGTTTGCAATACCAAGGGGCCTCTTTTCCAGATGATGGCCAACTAGGCCACCTTCTACTACATATGCAGCTAGAGACACGAGCTCTGGGGGTTCTGGTTAGTTCATGTTGTTGTTCCTCTTATAGGGTTGCAGACCCCTTCAGCTCCTGAGGTACTTTCTCTAGCTTCTTCTTTGGGGGCCCTGTGTTCCATCATATAAATGACTGTGAGCATCCACTTCTGTATTTGCTAGGCACTGGCATAGCCTCATATGAGAGAGTTATATCAGGGTCCCTTCAGCAAACTCTTGCTGTCATATGCAATAGTGTCTGGGTTTGGTGACTGATTATGGTATGGATCCCCTGGTGGAGTAGTCTCTGGATAGTCCATCCTTTCATCTTAGCCCCAAACTTTGTCTCTATAATTCCTTTCATGGGTTTCTTTTCCCTATTCTAAGGAGGAATGAAGTATCCACACGTGGGTCTTCCTTCTTCTTGATTTTCTTGTGTTTTGAAAATTGTACTTGGGTATTCTAAGTTTCTGGACTAATATCCACTTCAGTGAGTGCATATCTAATTAATTCTTCTGTGATTGGGTTACCTCACTAAGTATGATGTCCTCCAGATACATCCATTTGCCCAAAATTTTTCATAAATTCATAGTTTTTTAATAGCAGAGTAGTACTCCATTGTTTAAATGTACCATATTTTCTGTATCCTTTACTCTGTTGAGGGACATCTGGGTTCTTTCCAGCTTCTGGCTATTACAAATAAGACTGCTATGAACATAGTGGAACATGTGTCCTTATTACCAGTTGGAACATCTTCTTCAGAGACTTGAAGTTCTTGTCATACAGGTCTTTCACTTCCTTAGTTAGAGTCACACCAAGGTATTTTATAGTATTTGTGACTATTGTGAAGGGTCAGCATTGTTTTCTTGTGATTCTTTAAGGGCTTGTATCTGTTTAGCAGTGTTCTCCTGTATATCTGTAAGTGAGTTATTAATGCCCTTCCTAAGGTCCTCTACCAGCATCATGAGATATGATTTTGAATCCAAATCTTGCTTTTTAGGTGTGTTGAGGTATCCAGGACTGGCTGAGGTTGGAGTGCTGTGTTCTGATGATAGTGAGCAGTCTTGGTTTCTGTTATTAAGATTCTTACGTTTCCCTTTCACCATCTGGTAATCTCTGGTGTTAGTTGTCATAGTTCTCTCTGGCTGGATCCTGTTCCTCCTGTGATTCTGTTAGCCTCTGTCAGCAGTCCTGGGAGTCCAGCTCTCTCCTGAGTCTCAGAGGTCAGAGTACTCTCTTCAGGCAAGCTCTCCTCTTTCAGGGAAGATGCACAGAGGTCTGGCGTTCAGACCTGCCTCCTGGCTGAAGATGCAGTCCCGAAAGAGGGCATGTCCCAGAAGATGTGTTGCCTCTGCAGTCTGCATGTTCACCTTCTCAGAGGGATGCGGGACACAAGATGGCTCTCTCATCTGCTCTGGTGGTCAAAGCCCTCCAGGGTGGACACCTCTCTTTTGGCGGGGAAGGTACCTGGATGTCTGGAGCCCAAAATGGGGTCTGTCCCAGAAGCTGTGTCATTTCTGCAGCCTGCTTGCTCACTTTTTGCAGTCTGCGAGCTGACCTCTGCAGACTGGTCTCTGAGGGATCTGGGACCCAAGATGGCTTCCTCAACTGCTCTGGCAGTTAGAGCCCTCCTGGGCGGGCACTTCTCCTCTGGGGAGGAAGGTGCCCAGATGTCTAGAGCCTGAAACGGGGTCTGTCCCAGAAGCTGAACTGCACAGACTCGGGCTTTTATATTTTCATATGAATTTTGGAGTACTTTTCTTGTTTCTATGAAGAATCAAGTTGCAAGTTTCATTGGGATTGTATTGACTTGATAGATCATTTTGTAGAATACATGTTTCACAACACTCTTTTCTGATTTGTCAGTATAGGTCTTTCCAAAACTTCTAGTTTCTTCCACTATTTTTGTACAGTGTTCTTAAGTTTTCATTTTAAATGTATTTTACTTCCTTGGTTAGGTACATTACAAGTTAATTTTGAGTCTGTTGCTAATGGAATTATTCCCATGATTTCTTTCTCACTCTTTTTGTCATTGGTATGCTAGAAGGCTAAGAATTTTATAAGAGTGCTGTTTTGGTATCTTGCCTCTTTCCTGAAGGTATTTGTTAATTCTAAGAATTTTTCATGGTTGAATCAGGGTTAGGGTTAGTGTGTTCCCTTAGGTATAGAATCATATCATGTACAAATAAGAAGACACTTTTCCCCTTTCCTTCCCTAATTGCATCCCTTTACCTCTTTCTCTTAAAGTTCTAGATAAGGTTTCAAGAACTGTGTTGAAAAGAGGTGGAAAGAGTAGACAACTTTGTCTTATCCCACTGATCTTAGTGCCTTGAGTTTTTCACTGTTTAGCATAATGTTATCTATAACGTTATTGTTTAAAACTTTTTCTATGCTGGTATATGGCCCCTTAATTCCTACTTTGTTTAGGGCATTTATCAGGAAGCAGTATGGGACTTGGTCAAAGGTGCTTTCTGTATCTATTCAGTTGATCATGTTATTTCTGTCTCCCCAGGTGCCTTGAGGATAACGAGTGGGACTACACCAAAGCTGGTGAGGCCTTCATTGCCCTCCAGGTGAGGTCTGAGAATCTAGTAGTAAAATATAGATGTTTCTATGCTTTCAGCAAATGGGGATCAAATGCAGGCCTCTTCTAACATTTTAACTCTTTTCCTGCAGAATGAGGGCAAGATCCCAAAGGAATTCTTCAAATAAAAGGATACTAAAGATGTCCTGTGGATAGAGTATTCCTTCTCATCCATATTATTTCCCTTTATAAGGCCTTTCTCAGGCTGACCTAGAAGTTTACATGTAGACCAAGTAATAGAATCCCCCCTCTCCACAGGGGCAGTTTTTCTGTCTCCCTCCAAAGTTGTTTGTTATTTCATAATAAAGAATTTCTTTACTTTGCTTATTATGTCTTGAAGTGTTTTTGTCCTGCTTTAAACCAAGAGCCAGAGGTGCCAGGACCAACAGGACCATTGTTCCCAAACTTCTACCACTTTAACATCTGGCTGGCCCCAAACAGATTGTTAAGGATTGCTTAGGTAGATACATTGTGAAAAAATCCTCATGCAAAGGGTAAAAGCTACTTGCAGTGATTAGCTCTCCCTATGCTCCTTCTGTTTTTCTGCCTCACATCCTGTAAGGAGCTGTATAAAGAGTATTATATTAGAAAATTAGACCATGCTGTAGATCAGGAGAGTTAGCCTGTCTCTCATTGTTCACAGGAAAGATGCAGGGTGCACCATCACTACGGTTTTGAAGGAGGACCTTCAGACACGGTTGTCTCTAACAAACAATAGAGCACAGTCTTACTTTTTGGACAGTTCTATGGGACCTTTCCCAGAGAGGCAATTAGAAATCTCCAATTCTAGGCAAATGTTAAAAATGAGAAATCTACAAAATTTGTTTCCTGTCTTGTGGATTTCCTCCTTTTTTGTAATATTTGCACTAGACAATAAATGGGCACACATAAGTAATTAAACTAATAGTGATATAGAGTTTTCCAGTTATAGGTCCTTAAATTGGGACCTGCAGCCCTACACATTGATAAGTTACACTTGGCCTTCATTGTGTTTGCTGTAATCGCCTACTATTTAACACTTGAAGTATTTCATGCGCATTGACAGCGCTATATAATGGAGCATGGATTTCAATAAAGTATGAACTGAGGGGATAGTTTTCATGGCATAAAAGAATAATGCCAACTTTGTTCTTTTTTAAGATAAAAGCACAGATATTTATTATGAATTTTCAAGATAGGATAGAATTTTATAGAGAGGTTCAAGCCAACTTTGTGTGTGTGTGTGTGTGTATTCATCTGTTTAATATAGGGAAATAACATTTGTCAATACTAGGCATCATAAAATGTAAACATAATTACTGTCATAAACCTGGACATACCTTCAAGGATTAAAAGTGGCTTTGTTTTAGTTACCCTGTGTGCATAGAGTGCAGAAAAAGGTCTTCATATTAGCACTATGTACATGAGAAGAGGCCCACATTACAAGAGGCAATGAAAATTTCAATTCTGAAACCTTCATTGAGTTTTACAGTAGCATCAAGGTTTATCTCCGTTCACTAACCACGTTCCCTGTTAAGCACATCATAACAACAGCACAGAGGAGTGAGTGATGAATAAAAGAAAACAGTGCTCAGTGATACATTTACATTCTATTTATATGATTAAACACTTGATCATACAGTACCTTCCTACAGGATTACTGGCTAATTTGGAGGTGGGGGTTATACTGTTAGAGGAATTACTAACATGATAACTACTTCCCTTATATGCAAACGTTAGAGCTATAATTTTGCAAATAAAACCAATTATGTAAGTTAACTGAGCAGCTTCCCAGTGTGGCTTAGGACATCTGGGGAGTATGAGCAAAGCTGCCCGCCTGGTTTCTCAACCTGCTTTCACATCAGATTTAATCAGCACAGACCAACACAGTCAATCAGGTAATTCTTAATGTGAACAAATGGGGGAAAGAAAAAAATACGTTATGTACATGAATAAATGGGAACTAGATGCCTTTGCAGCGAGGAATGTCGGGGTCGGTTCAGGATGGAACTCTGTGGCAGCTTCTTCCACAGCTGTGTGCTCAGAGTCTGCCCCGATGAGCTTCCAGACCACCCTGCTATCATGCTGGGATGCTGGCCAAAACCTACACTAGTGTTTGCACTACTGAGGTTCACGGCAGCCATCTGCTGATTCATCTGTGAGAGGTTCCACTGAGGCTGCTGGACTTATGGCAGGCCGAACTTTCTCTGTGGTGCACCCATTTGTCCCACCATTCCTCCCTGAGGGCCAACAACATTCTGAGGAAGTGGCATCACTCCAGTCTGTGCGTTTCCCATGAACCCATTGTGCATGGGCATGCCCACCATCATGTCAGTATTCTGTCCCATCATATTTGCTATAAGACCAGGAGCTGCAGGCACTGGGGACGCCCATGGAAGGAAAACCTTGAAATGCAGTCAGTGCTCATGAGGTAAATGGTATATTTGTGGGTCACATAAACACACCAGGAGTGCTTTGCTGTGCTCCTGTACCATACAGAGATAAGATGGAGTCTTTGGAGAGTTGTTTCTTTGCTACTTCGTCTGACTTTGTAGTTTGTTCAGTAAACATCCAGATCCCCAGATGTAACGGGAGACAGGGTAGCAGCTGCTGGTATGGAGGCAGTCCCATGAGCTGGGGGCATGACAGTTGCACGTAAAGGATTAGAAATCATTGGTCCAAAAATGTCCAGATCATCATTCAGGGGTGGCACTGTGGTTGTGTTTCCATTGGTGGTGCCTCAGCAGGACCATCAAGTCCTAGAAGATCAAGCGTGGGCTGCCAGCAGTTTGGGGGCTGGTGCTTTTCTTAGGCTCAAATTGTTGCTCTTCTTTCTTCTTCAGCTTTTCAGTTGTTAGTGGTTTGGCAGGCTTTTCTGGCTCCTTTTCTCTCTCTGTGTCTCGTCATTTTTTCCCTTTTCTTTATTTGTGATAGCTATGCCATTTTCCTCATAGTATTTCTTCTTTTCATATTTATCTCTGATGAAAAACTGTACTGCTTGATCTGTCTGGTCTTCGAAAGTTCTCTGGAAGATTGGCTTCATAAAGTGGTCTTGCTTTGGTATTCCCCATATCTTGCATGCACTGTATCTGTTCTGGTGTTTGGTCTAGGTTGACTGACTTGACCCTGGATATATGAACCCCAAGATTTCTATGAATTCCAGCACATCAGATGCAAATAAACACACCAATATTCCAGGACCTTTGGCCTCGCAGTCTGCGCAGGACTTGTGGTCCTCCTCCCTCAGCAGTTTGGACAGGATGAGCTGGTGCTGCTCGTTCAGCTTCTGAGCCTTCTCCCGACAAGAGCATGTCGCCATGTTGGTGGCGGGGCGGCAGGCCCAGAAGCAGGCGAGCAGACCGGTGGACGAGCAGACGGCGCTGGCGAGGCCGGGCGGGCGAGGGTACCTGGCGCCGCTGGGGCCGCGGGCGGACTCGGCACAAGAAGCGGCGGCAGCGGCGGTGGCCGCTGGAACCGGAGGAGAGGCGGGCGGTGGCCGATCCAGCGCCAACGTGTTCTGCCTCCTCGCCAAGCCGCCGCACGCTCCCCAACTTTGTTCTTTCATGTAAGAACTCAGACACAAGTTTCTGTAAGTCAGTTCTCAGTCATGCCATGGAGGAAACAGGGCCCTAATGCACATCTGTTAGTCTCCTAGTAAGAAATGGAGATGACCCCACATGCGGTTAAGAGTTCACATCGCTGAGCTTAACTCAGAGTCTCTGAGCTGCTGGATGTCCCTTCTGAACAATGACCTTGAAATTCACGGCGTGGCCTGATCAGTTCATCTGTCTATAACCATAATCAACCTAGATAGCTCATACAGTACTACTTTCTGTCAATTCCCACAGTTCTATTTGGACTTCCCATCGCTCTTTTTCAGAGAAATCTTTATATAAACCACTCTTTTTTTCTTTATTTTTTTTTTATTTTATGAATATGGATGTTTTGCCTACATGTGTGCCTATGTACAGCATATATGAAATGCTCAGTGAAGCTCGAAGAGAGCTTAGGTCCCCGTGGTATGAGAGTTACGCATGGTTGGGACCCACTATGTGGGTGCTGGGAATTGAATCCAGGTCCTCTGGAAGATCAACCAGTGTTCTTAACTGCTGAGCCAGTTCTCCAGCCATGTACATTATCTTTAAACACATCAATCATCATACATATTTTAGTGTTATATGAAATATTTTTATAATATACATACATTCATGTGAGTGTAAGTTTCATATGAATTGAATTATAATACCAGGGGCACACTTTAATACCTGTCATTACCACTGTGCCAGTTATTGAAATAAATCTGTATATATCCACTGCATATGCCATACATTTTGTTCTATTTTATTCTTTTCTCATACAATGCATCCCAAACCCTGTTTCCCCTCCCCCCACTATTTCCAGTCTCTTTCCCTACCTCCACTCCCCCACGTCCACTTCTATTCCATTTCCCTTCCAGAAGAAAAAGAGCAGCCCTCAAAGGAATAGCTACAGAATATGGCCTAACAAATCACAATAAGACTGGGCACAAACCCACCTATTGACAGGATGAGGACACCTGGTAAGAGGAAAAGTGTCTCAAGCACAGGGAAAAGAGTCAGAGACAACTCTGCTCCCACTGTTAGGAGTCCCACAAGAACACCCAGCTAGGCAACCACAGCGTGTATGCAGAGGATCTAGCTCAAGGTCCATGTTTGTCACTCCACCCCGAACCCCTATGAGCCCTGCTTAGTTAACTCTGTGGTTTATGTTCTTGTGGCATCCCCTTTGGCTCCTACAATTTTTCCCTGCAGAACAGGAGGAAAGGGGATTGCCAAATATTTTTGCCGGCTCTTCAGTGGTCATTGTCTCTCATTCGAGACGATTTTTGCCTTGGTTAAGGCTTGTTGCTGGGATAAAACCCTGACGGAAAGCAACTTGGGAAGTAGTGGGTTTATTTGGTTTGCACTTTCCCATCATAACCCATCATTGAAGGAAGTGATGGCAGGAAACGCGAGGTGGGCACTAAAGTTGAGATAATGGAAGAATGCTGCTTATGGGCTTCCATAGCCTGCTTTCTTATAGCCCCCCAGGCCTACCAATCAGTAAAATACCCCCCATGGCCAGTTTGGTAGAGACATTTCTCCTACTAAGGTTCCCTCTTCCAAAATCCCTCTAGCTTGCTTCAAATTGACATAAACCTAGCCAGCAAAGTATTAGTTTATATAATGATACTTTCTATAATGATTGTGTGAGTGTGGAGTCATCTAAAAGCAGCAAATGGCAGCCATAACCAGGACAGTCCATACAAATTTGTTGCTTTCCCTGGACTTGGACATGCACCAATTCAGGAAAATGTAAGAGTCAATGAGGCTACAGGCTATGAAACTCACTTGGCCATAGTTCCAAGAAAATACTTCCCCCATGTCACCCCAGTAGCTTCCTGCACACCACATACAAAGGCATCAAGGTAATAGCCACCTTGAAGAGGGGACATGTCTTCCAGGGCTTTAATTTGAGGGTAGAAGTGGGATAATCCCTGCCTCATTGTGGCCTAGGAATCTGTATGGAAGGGGCCCCAGAAGCAACTATGAGAACTGGGTAAGTGGCATTTGTAGAGTCCTTTTCTAGATGGACTCTCCAGCTACTGTGTGAATTTCCCTCAAAATACTTCAAGTTCTCATGTACTAATTTCCAGCCCCAACAGTTTCTCCCCAAATATTGTTCTGTTTGTTTTTTTTTTTTAACCTGACATTTTTACTCCTGGAATACCTGCATTTGTTCCACTCCACACTACACGATTGCTACTTTTGCAAAAGTGGATTCCATTTGTCCTGTTTGATCGCATGGAAGACTTTCCTAGATCATCACCAGAATGGTCACAGTATTTACCTCCATGTCCCAACCCTTCTGATGTCACTGCCCTGTAAGCCCTGTACTGTAAAAAGCTCTAGTTGCATATGTAGCAGAAGATGGCCTAGTCGGCCATCCATGAGAGGAGAGGCCCTTGGAATTGCGAAGATTATATGCCCCAGTACAGGGGAATGCCAGGGCCAGGAAGCAGGAGTGCGTGGGTTGGGGAGCAGAGTAGGGAGGGAATAGGGGACTTTCAGGACAGCATTTGAAATGTAAATGAAGAAAATATCTAATAAAAAAGTGTAAAAAAATGAAAAAAGAAAAGAAAAAATCGTATCTCAGTACTTAGTTCACTAGCTTCCACCCAAAATGTAACCAATCATATAAGGTTAGGAGGAGGAGGAATCTGTATCCAAGTGTGTCCTAGATTTAGAAAGGCTTTGATCTTACAATGACCCCCCCCCCGGGAGTCTTGTATCATCACAATAAAGTAAATTAATAATCTTCTGGCAGTCCTATCTGGAAGGCTGTAGACCCTGGAGTGTCCGATCAGTTAACTCAAGGTCCAGGCTGTTTTCACTGAAGGCCCCAGTTCCTTGCTTTAATTGGATTGAGCACTCTGTCCCCTTCTTCTGTTCCACTGCCACAAACTCTGTTTGAATTTGAGAGGGCGCTGACTACACCAATAAGGCCTTCCTCTTCTTTAGTAAGGAAGGGCTCTGCAGGCCTCTGCAGAGGTCACTGTGTGTGCCACAAGAACCTGGAACGACTTCAAGTGACTGTTGCAACCTCCACTCCCTGAGTTCGTGAAAGAAAGGCGAGGCGCAGACAGTTAGTGGACATCTCTGTGCTGTGTCACCTTGGATTCCAGAACCCTGACTAGAGGCAGCGAGGGAATGAAACAAGGGCATACACGGACTTAGAGAATCTGGGATCATTAGTGTCTGAGAGCCCTCAGCACTCAGGAAATTTAAGGGTGTTTACTACATATAGTTTATCATGGATGCTGGATTAATGCATAAAGATAAACATGGAAAAGGAGTTATTTTATACAAGTGAACAGGAGGCATGGCTAGGCAATTTTACTAGGAACCTTCTATAGGTGAGCAGTCTTTATGCTGTAAGCATCGGAGGAGGAAGCCACGGTGGATATTTTCTGCACACACTGCCCACAGCCACATTCAGACCACACTGAGCTTTGCCATCCCTCCGAGTCTCCCCTGGAAAAGTCTTCTGCACTCCCATAAGGTCTGAGGCATTGGGGTCCTGGACATGTGTGCAACCCTGTTAGACAATATACTGACTCAAGACATACAAGTCGAGGCAGGAGAGAGAACTCAACCCTGTGGTAACTCTGGCAGGGCTCCTGCCTTTCTTCAGTGTCCTTCCCAAAAGATCCACAGTCCCTTCTTTCTGGATCTCATGGAATGAGGAGACAAGAAGGACCCCCAGAACCTGTGACTATCTGATGTGAGTACAAAATGATATGGCGGAGTGCAAGAAAGGCACCACTAGTCAATGCATGAGAACATTACTCCAAGTCCACTATACAGGACCACGGCCAGCATTGACTTTCCTCTGCAGTAGATATGTGTTGACTTCTTCTAGTCCCCATACCCACTAAGATTCAGTGATTCTATTAAAATTAAAAAACAACATTCCTACTGGGCGTGGTGGTGCATGCCTTCAATCCCAGCACTCGGGAGGCAGAGGCAGGTGGATTTCTGAGTTCAAGGCCAGCCTGGTCTACAAAGGGAGTTCCAGGACAGCCAGGGCTATACAGAGAAACCCTGTCTCGAAAAACCAAAAAAACAAAACAAAAACAAAAACAAAAACAAAAACACATTCCTGGTGAACATGGAGCTGTTAAGTTGAGGAGGCAAACACAGGCAAGGTGAATAATGAGCCAACAACAACAACCAAAAATGTCCAGGGTTTCTTACTACCCTGAACTGTGCCAAAGGATGGTGGTCATGTGATAATGCTTCATGATTTCGGGAGGGGGTGTTGGGAGAGCTGAGTGGCACAGGCTTAAAAGCCTGCATTTGTAGCAGGATCTTAGTACGATGGTTGGTTTTCTAGGTCAAAGTACGTTTTCTATGTCAAAAGTACAATGATAGATATTTACTGTATCTAGCATTTTAAATTGAGCATTTTAAATATTCCTACCAAGGGTATTTTCACATGAGATTAGCATTTGATCACTAGGCCTTAAGTATATCAGCCTCTCTAATATAGGTAAGCAGACCTACCAATTAAAGGCTATCAGAGAAAGAAAAGACTGACCTCTTAAGAAAAGAGAATTCAGCCAGCAGGTTGCCTTCAGATTGAAGGTTCAGCTCTTGGTTGGATCTTGACCCAGTCATCCTTCCCTAAAGATTTTGTTCAGGATATACTATTGCAGCAGTCCTCAACCTGTTGCTTGCACGTCAGATATCCTGCATATCAGATAAATATGTTACAATTCATAACAGCAACATTCCAGTTATGAAGTAGCAATAGAATAATTTTATGATTAGGGTTCACCACAACACGAGGGACTGTATCAAACGGTCATAACATTAGGAAGGTTGAAGAACTATTGTGTAAGCACATTTCTTAAGATATAAATGGTATGAATGCACACACTTGTGTTTCTTATTGATATATACTACTCTGAAAAATCCTGCCTAAAACACCATGTGATGGTGTTTAAATTGCTAATTGTTTGGTGACTCTTGGAGTAGCAAGAAACTTGAGAATATCTAACATGTTGAGTACAGTTCATGGACTGAACTGTAATAATGGTAATTTTAATGTTATTCTTGAAAAAAAACAAACTATAGTGAAAATCCAAATCTCCAGCAACATATGTCCAATTAACAAACAAACAAAGTGGCTGAGGAGGTACCACGGTGAGTCAGAGCACCTAAGTATGAGGATCTGGATTCAAATCTCAAACACCCATATAAAAATTACTGGGTGCATCTGTGTTTGTTTATAACTCCATTAGTGACTGAAGAAGCGAAGAGAAGAATATTGCTATGTGTTTCTGGCCACCAGCCAATCAGAAAAACAACTCCAAGTTCAGTGATGAGATCCTGTCTCAAGAGGGGAAAAGTGGAGAACAATACACCTGATATCTTCCTCTGGACTCTGCACAAGCCCACATGGGTGAACACACACACACACACACACTACACAGAGAAAAAAGATACAGAGTCAGGAAAATTAAGATATAAAATGGTACATTTTAAGAGGACAAGCTACATGGGTCAATGGTTTACCCAGTTCCAAAGACCTGAGTTTGATTCCCAAAGCCAGCATGGTGGACAGAAAGAACTGACTCCTGCAAGTTGTCCTCTGACCTCTAGACACCTATTATGGTGTGGACAGTTCACCTTTGCACTTAAGTGATGTAACAAATATTTAGAATCTAGAAAATACATCATGGTTTATTCTAACAGAAGAATGATTTGTAGCAGAGAAAACAAATACCCCAAACCTAACAAAAACATCGAGTTTTATATCTATAAATCTGAGAGTGCAATGTTAAAGCAAATCATTAAGTGATGGATGAGAGCACCTACAGCATAATAGATACCTAGATATAGATATTAAGGACTTGTGGATGCTTTTATTCATAGTGTAAAAATAAAGCAAAATATGAGCACCTCATTCTATTTTTGAGTCACATCTGTAGGTAAAGAGAAGACAGAGTGTAAGCCAGGACATGGATGCAAAGCATTTGTCACGTTTATTATCCTATGTACTAAGCACTTGAGACTTCGTTTTATACCTTTCTGTAGTATTCGGATGTTCAGTATGTCTGAAAAGTAATGCTGATTTTTAGGGACCAAAGGGTTTGGGTTTTTTGTTTCGTTGGTTGGTTTTGGTTTTGGTTTGGTTTTGTTGTTGCTGTTTATAAATCTAGTGTCTATCCCTTTTACCAAATAATTAAATGCAGCTGAATGCAAAGATGAACGGATCCACCACCAGAAATCTCAGTCCTCAGAACTGAGGAAAATAAGAACATTTTGCTGTTCAACTCCCATGTTTGTTTGTTTTGTTTGTTTGTTTGTTTGTTTGCTTGGTTGGTTGGTTTTGGTTGCTTGAATTTGTGCTAACATAGTATGTGCATGCTATGTGGGCATTTTGTAGAACATTGATGTCTATGGAGTTGTATGCTACCTTGTCCCCTTTATATGTTAATGCTAAATCATTTGGTATAGGCAAGAGTTAATGTATGGTTTTGTCAAACACTTTATAGCTGTCCCTGTCCCATTTTTTTTTTTAAGTAAGCAATTGAATGCACTGGTAGGCAAATGCCGCATCTATTTCAGATTAAATGATGTTATTGGAGTCTGCTAAACAGCTTTCTATGTTCCCAGGTGAATTCCATTGCAGTCTGTTCGGACCGGACTGCAGCAGCACAGACAGAAACATTACATTGCCTGGCAGTGCAAACCCAATGCACATGACTCCTGGCTTCAAGATGTAATGCTAATCATGGTGACTAATGAAAATGTATAACATTTGCTAGAAGGTGCCAGGCAATGCTCTGAATGCTTTTAGTGTCATCATTCAATTTCCCCCAAAAGCTCAGAAGACAGATAGTATTCCGATTCCTACTCAGAACAAAACGGAGGTTTGGTGAGTTTTCTTTATCATAAATACAATACATAATTATTTTACAGAGTTTAATGAGATTCCAAAAAAAGGAAAAAATGAATTACCTAAGACCATGAAACCCACAACTAAGCTGTGTCTGTCGGGAACAAATCCACAAGGATCTCATCTTAAAGCCTATGCCCCAAGCGCTCTTTTCATGTTGACTGTCACCATTACAGGAAAAGGGACTCATTCAAGGTCTACCACAAGGCTACATCCCCGGCCTTCATTTAGCTTCTCATAACTCCTGTATCCTGATCTAAGTTATGTCCACAATGAACAGTATCAGAATGTCTAAGATTAAAAATTCATGGGACAGCAGATGCTGGAGAGGATGTGGAGAAAGAGGAACACTCCTCCATTGCTGGTGGGATTGCAAGCTTGTACTCTGGAAGTCAGTCTGGCGGTTCCTCAGAAAATTGGACATAGTACTACAGGAAGATCCAGCAATACCTCTCCTGGGCATATACCCAGAAGATGTTCAAACTGGTAGTAAGAACACATGCTCCACTATGTTCATAGCAGCCTTATTCATAATAGCCAGAAGCTGGAAAGAACCCAGATGTCCCTCAACAGAGGAATGGATACATAAAATGTGGTACATTTACACAACTCTGCTATTAAAAACAATGAATTTATGAAATTCTTGGGCAAATGGATGTATCTGGAGGATATCATTTTTAGTGAGGTAACCCAGTCACAAAAGAAGTCATTAAATATGCACTCACTGATAAGTGGATATTAGCCCAGAAACTTAGAATACCCAAGATACAATTTGCAAAACACAAGAAAATCAAGAAGAAGGAAGACCAGCGTGTGGATACTTCATTTCTCCTTAGAATAGGGAACAAAATACCCATGAGAGGAGTTACAGAGACAAAGTTTGGAGCTAAGACAAAAGGATGGACTATCCAGAGACTGCCTCACCCAGGGATCTATCCCATAATCAGCCACCAAAGCCAGACACTATTGCATAGGACAGCAAGAGTTTGCTGAAGGAAGATATAGCTGTCTCGTATGAAGCTATGCCAGTGCCTGGCAAATACAGAAGTGGATGCTCACAGTCATCTATAGGATGGAACACAGGACCCACAATGGAGAAGCTAGAGAAAGTACCCCAGGAGCTGAAGGGGTCTGCAACCCTATAAGAGGAACAACAATATGAACTAACCAGAACCCCCAGAGCTCGTGTCTCTAGCTGCATATGTAGCAGAAGATGGCCTAGTAGGCCATCATTGCACCTTGGTTGCAAACTTTATATGCCCCAATACAGGGGAACGCCAGGGCCAAGAAGTGGGAGTGGGTGGGTAGGGGAGCAGGGCAGGGGCAGGTAGAGGGAACCTTCGGGATAGCATATGAAATGTAAATTAAGAAAATATCTAATTTTTAAAAAGAAGTTAAAAACAAACAAAAAATGGTAAATGGCATTCTTTTTTTTTTCCTTGTCTAAGATGTTGCATGTTGGACAAGCATTTGCATAGTATATATACACTTTGTCAAAAACAGCACTACCATTTAAATGTGTTTTTCACGACACTGTTCAAGGGACCAGAGTGCACTGCCTGTGCTGGATTTGTAATTTGGATTTCAAACATTTCAAATAAAGTGAGTTTTTAGTCATTTAGTAATCTTGGTTTCTAGAATGGAACAGAGTGCGAAAACCTAGCGGAGGACTGATGAATCTAAATGGATGCTCGCTTGGACTGTGCACGAGGCACGGCTCAGCTAAATCTGCTTTCAAAGCATGTTTTCTCATTAAAATATTTTCAAGTGCTTATATGACTTGCTTCCTGGCAGCCGCTTATTTGCTGTGAGCAATCCATTACTGACAAGTGGCTAGAGGCTCAGGCCTTTAACTCTTGGGAACAGTATCACGAAAAAGGTAAGTTCTATCACTAGATTTTGAGAGGTCGGGTTTGTATTCTTCTGTTCTCTAATGATCCAAATGAATAGCTCATTATCATTAGACTATATTTTACTGTGAAAAGACCAGGTGGTGCATCCCGTTGGCTTATCATCAAACTGAATACTACTACAGTGAATTTCCAGTTCCATGTTTTTAAATTCACCAGGCACTAGATTTACCAGGCACCAAAGTTGCTGAGTTTTTATACAGGACACAGAGCAGGGAATGGTGTAGCAAATGTAGGAAGCGAAATCAGGAAGAGCAGAACACCTGGTGTCTTCTCACCATGCAGGAGATACTTCTGCCAAAAAGGATGAGAAGCCAACCAAAGAGTGGTAGAGCAGCATGATGAAGCTGCTTTAAGTTAGCAGGAATGCTCTATTGATGTAGTGGCAAAGTACAAAGGGGATGTACCTTACTCTTGTTCAGTGAACTTGTTCAGCTCAAGGAGATCATTCAGGTATGGTATGATCAGGACCCACCTGAATCACAAAACAGAATAAAGTAGCTGACACAAGAGTGATTCTCTTTTAAGAATGTGAGCTTTCGCTGGGCAATGGTGGCGCTTGCCTTTAATCCCAGCACTTGAGAGGCAGAGGCAGGTGGATTTCTGAGTTCGAGGCCAGCCTGGTCTACAGAGTGAGTTCCAGGACAGCCAGGCCTACACAGAGAAACCCTGTCTCGGAAAACAAAACAAACAAAAAAAAAAAAGTAAAAGAAAAAAGAAAGAATGTGTGCTTTCAGGTGGCCATGAAGAAAGCACAAACAAACAAATAGACAAATCTCAGTTGTTAATGTTTCTGTGTTCCTAATTGTTTAAGATGATTAAGCAGTAGAAATCCAAATGTCCTTTATTTCACATCATAGTGAGATTTTTCTCTGAAAGTTGTATTTGCTTGAAAAATAGATAAACATTTACTGAATCGATGAAGTGAAGGAATAGAGTGGAAAGTAGATCTTTTGGCTCTCCAACGGTCTTGTCCCACCATTCCCACTTTCTGTGGCTACTAGTTTAAGATTCTAAGATCATGGATTCATAAATATTACTCTATGTGATTTTAAATTAGGTTCTTTATAAAACTAAAACATGACACTCCCCCCACCAAAAAATACACCTTCTGGTTATGATGTGAGAGCAGGTTAACACAATTCATATCCTAATGTATGAATTTGAATAAAGAACAACCTCCTTAATTTTATTTTCAAATGTTGTTTGTGAAATACAATTCTCAATAAAATAACACTCTACTCTGATATGAACACTTCTTTTTAAAATTTTCAGATACGTAACTCATATGAAGAAGTGCCATATTTGGACTGAGGAGATAACACAGTTGTTGAAATGCTATGAACAATATGTTTTTTTTTAAGCTGGGCGTGGCTGTATGTCCTTATGATTCCTGAAATGGGTAAGCAATGACATATGGATCCCGGAGACTCACTAGCCGGCCAGCCTAGCCTAATTGGCAAGCCCCTACCTTAAAACCTGTCTTTCAAACAAAACAAAACAACAAAGTAGATGGCTCCTGAGGAATATTACCCAAGGCTAACCTCTGGTTTACATTACCGTGTAAATGTAAATACTCATGTGTGCCCACACAAACATGCACAAAATACCAATGCTGTATTTAAGGACCTACAATCTTGTCAGCTATATCATGGAGCTAGAATGATGAAATTGACTGTGGTGAGGAAAAGAGGTCTCAATGTAACAAATATAATGTTCCTATCACCATAGCTAGAATCCGATAATTAGCAATAGGTGTCAGTATGTGTCTCTTCCCAGGGACATTAGGGGCCAGTCACAGTTGAGCAACAATAATAAGTCCAGCATGGGTACCAGAACAACCCTGCCCAGGATATCATGGGTACCAGAACAACCCTACCCAGGATACCATGGGTACCAGAACAACCCTGCCCAGGATATCATGGGTACCAGAACAACCCTGCCCAGGATATCATACATAAAGCGTTTGCTCACATTAGGGGTTCAAAGGACAGGGCTTGCATTGCATCAGATGTACCTGAAGCACCATTTTTAGATATAATTAATCTGCCTGACATAGAACACTGATTTCCAAAAGAGTCATGTGCATCTATACCAGCAGGTAATTCAAACAAGGAAAACATCATTGACGTACGTAAAATTACTTGCATAAACATTAAAGAAATACAATCAAAAGCATTGATGTATTTGAGTATATAAGCAAGAAATAGAACATCATTTCAACATGAGTTTTAAAGAACCCATATTTATTTGCATACAAATATCCACATGTTCTATTTTAAAATATTAACAAGTCCACATATAGGTGGTGAACATTTCCACACTATTGAGTGGTTATCTTGAGGCAGTACATAGTAAGAAAGAATACACAAGTTAATGCCTCTATTAATTTTTCTAGTGTTTTTAGGGGCTGAAGTTCTTAATTAGCAAAGTCAGTAGAATAAAACTGTGATAAGACAAACTATTGTGGTTTATTTATAAAATGAGTATGACAAGGGACTGGGAAGACAGCTCAATGGCTCAATGGGTAAGAATTTTGCTGTTCAACCATAAAGACTTAAATTTGGGTTCCTAGCACCCACATAAAAAAAAAGCTAGCTATTTCTGTGTGTACCTGTAACACCACCATAAGGGAAAGGCGGAGAGACAGACAGAATCACAGGATTTCAAAGTAGAGACATAAATTCTGAGAAAGCACTGGACAGTCCAACCAGCCAGATTTGCCAGTTTCTGGTTTAGTGAGAGATCTTGTCTCAAGACAATAGGTATAGATTAATAAAGAAAGACACCTATGTTCCACTCTGACCTCTGCATACACCACACAGCATACATGCACCACACTCACAAAATTAGTGCTTCAACAATATTTCTGTACATTAAGCTGTGTTAAATATACTGTAATGTAAACAGGACTTACATAAAATATTATATTTATAATCGTGTATTTATGTGTTTACGAGGGAGACATAAGCTATTCTATTATGTAATTTAATGCATTTAGACACTTTGTGAATCAGCAGTTCATTTGCTATGTGACACGCTGAAAGTGTTTCCTGTGGGGTTCCAGGGAGGTGGGTGTCTTCTCCACATTCCTTACTTTTTAATGTCTCTTGAAGTGACAGCCATGGTGCAATTCTAAATATGGTCACCAGAGGGCGCAAACAGCCAATCAATCTTACAAAAAATTTTTCTTTTGTTAAAAAGGGCAAGTCTGATTTTTTAAAGGTATGTGGAATGAAATAATGATTATTTTATTAACTAAAAACTAAGTACCTTAATTCCCTACATAACTTTAAGCTTTGAAGAAGCCAAGTCTCCAGTTTCAGCTGCTATCAAAATAACCTGAGAGGTTTGTTAACCTTGCTATAAACCACGCCAAGAATTTCTGGCTTGGCAGGCGGATGGAGTCAAACAATTAGCATTTTCTATAAGTTCCTAGATGATTCTGACACTGCTGGTCTAGAAACCATACTTTGAGAAACATTGGCAAAAAGCAAAACACAGTGCTTCTTCCCTTTTCCACGGTCCTTAGAGAGCTGTGCTGTGAGGACAGGCTTGGTGGTGGTAACTGGTTTAGGCTCCAAGCAATGAGGTTATGGGGTGTATTAGAGCCACCAGATCACACACTGGATGTCATAATGTCCCTAAAATGTAAATGTACCGGTCACCTGTTAATAGGATAACATAGATCTCCAGAGTGAATATTGCTGATTTAGTTTCTACTGTTATCTTTGGAGTATGTGGGTAAATGGTTGAGCTATAAAGCCTTATGGGTAACAGCCTGAGGTCCAAGGATCTAAAATGTACAGAGCATGGGCTCATACTATCATCTACTCTATCCACTTGATCCCCCAACCTGGCACTCGTCATCAATTAAGACACACACCTGACATGATGGTGCATGCCAATCCAGGAAAACAGAATTAGCCAGTAGCCCTGCCATCCCTTAGCAACGTTTGATCTATTTTGTTATGTTCTCTTTCCTGTACTTTGGTATATATACACACACACAAAAGAAAGTAGATACTTCTCTATTCCTGAGGAGGTGATTTCTGCACAGGCTATGACAAGATGGCTGTCCATCCACAGGTTACTAATTAAAGTCTTCTGTATTCCAGACCTGCTATTAAAATTGGTTCCCCTTGTTTCAAAACAAACTTGTCTCTTTACTTCTTTACAGTCTCTTTCCCTCTTATAAGACAAAAATATAACAAGGACAGGAAAGTATATGAAAGGAGTGTGTGGATTTTATCTCCTCCCAAGCCCCCCAGGTATCTTAGCTTACAATACCAGATGGTTGACATGACTAATAATACATCAAGAAAGCCTGCGTGCCCTTACATCTCTGTTGCTACAGCCCAACTTCACATGGTCTTCTTGTTCTCATGATTACTTTCTATTACACCCAGCTTTGCTGCAAAGAAATGCAGAGTGGAGCAGAGACAGTACCACTGGGGTTTCCCATTTCCCAGACAACGCTGGGAAGAAAGCGCTCCATTTCCATGTTCTAGATAATCAGCCCTAAGCTCGTAAAAGATGACTGTTATTCCTATGTGTGATGACTAATTTTGGATATATACTTGACTACATCTGGAGTCAACTAAAGCCCAAGTAGCTAGGGGAGCCCGTGAGGGGATTTTTTTTTTTTTTTTTTTTTGATTACTTGAAGTGGAAAGATCCAGCCTAAATCTAGGCCATACCTCCTGGTAGCAACTCACATGAAATGCTGTAGAAGAAACTTTAGTTTTTGCTTGCGTGTCCCCACACTTATTGGCAAGTTTATCTATCCCGTTGCTGAAGCATTCCTTCACTTGTGTTAAAACCTACTTCATGAGGATTCCAATACAGACTGAAGCCCAGCAGCTCTCTTGGACTCCAGCACCAGATCGGAACCACTGAAACATTCCGTCTCATGGATCCTTGCTTAACCTTTCTGTCAGGAGAGGGCCAGAAATACATCATGTAAGCAACTTTAATAAGTTCATATTCTATCCATTCCATCAGTTCTGCCCTGTGGATGTTTCTGTGACCAGTACAGCCAGCAAAATAATGATCCTCAGAAGGCAATAAGGCAGTTTAGTTCAAAATGACTAAGCAGCTGCTGTTGGTTCAACCTTCCCAAGTCTGAACTCTAGCAGTTTATTTTAGGCATATTCAAACACAGCAGACTTTTGTGGAAAATCTCCTGTTGATAATAAACTCAGTCCCATGTGCACATAATGCTGAAGATGTGACTACATCAAAAACTTTGTCAAGTACATGTGACATCTTCCATAAAGATGGGTTCTATACACTGACTACATGTGACATCTTCCCCCCCCCCAAAAAAAAATAGGTTCTATGGATTAACAAGCTCAAGATAAGGGTCCAGCATGCTCTGAGCTATACAGGTAGGGCCTTCTGGATATTCATGGATAACCTCACTTCCTGATATGGTAGACAATCCAAGTAGAAGCACTGGTTTCAGACACTGGGAAAATGACATGGGGAAAAAGGAGATTATCATTTCTCTAAGCTAGCCTTGTATCTGGAGACATTTATATTGCATTTTCTCTAATCATAATAGTAAACATGCAAGGCAGCCAATAAGGATACTTAATTAGAAATGAGAAAACCTAAAATTGCAGAAAGTAAGAGTGCTATACCCCTTCTCTCAGGGTTAAACCTGTGAAAACAGGCCAAAGGCTTTGAAATCCAATCGTTTGCCATTGTGTTGTCTTTCTGGTATTTGGATGGCTTTCATCTCACATCTTCCCATTAAGTAGCAATCTCTACCTCTTATAATTTGTCAAAACTTTTACAATCTACTCTATTGATTTCTTCATCATAAAAGTTAATGACAAAAACCTAAAAGATATATAAGATAGGGGGATATTGGCCACATATGTCATCTCCACATAGAGAAATGTGGCATCAAATATTCATGAAGTGTCAGAGAACACTTCTTGTTTATAGAAAGAGGGGAAAGTCTCATAGAAAACTATAAGAATGCTAGTTTACCCATGATAGTAGATGAACAACCATAAGAACAACTTAAGCTGTGAATTATTTTATCCCCCAAACAATAAATTGCGTGTAAGGTTTAATGTGACCACATCTTTACAAAACTATACATATGTATTCCCATGTATATTCACAGAAAAAAATGTATTTTTAGGATGAAATCATTTTACAGAGCATGCCTCAGCAGGGACAGAGGAAGTAGACAAGATATTTTCATTTTAGAAATAATGTATTTATTGGTTGACATTTTCGCTTTACAGATATGTATTACATTTGCCCAAAAATAGAACTACAATATGACGTAGGTCTGCCACTACTAGCCATATACTCAAAGGGTTCCAAGGCTCACCACAGGGGTACTTGGGTTCCCATGTTTATTGCTTCACTGTCACAATAGCTAAAATGCAGAAGCAACCTAAAAACTCTCAAACAGGTGAAGAGATGAAGAAAGTGTGAATGCAGGCACACACACTGCCATGTTATTCAGCCATGAAAGAAGCTGACAGCACGGCCTTTGCATGAGAGTGGATGGGACCGGGAAACATTATGCTAAGCAAAATAAGCAAGAGTCAGAAAGACAAAGACCACATATTGTCGCCCATAAATGAATCCCAGGTTTCAATGACCATATACGTACGTATTTATGTTGGAGCTGTCAGTCAAAAATTAGAAATGAATTCATGGAAGGGAGAAGAGATCTTAAACGGGGAGGTTAAAGAGAAAAAAGCTGTGGAAGCCATATAATAGGAAAGCAGAGGAGAGACATTTGCAGAGGAGGGGAAGACGAGTAAGATAAAAGTAGGGGAGAAGAGGGAGGGACAAACATAAACAAACTGTGCATGAAAATGCCTTAATTAAAACCAGATTTCTTCTTCCCAAATCTTTTCCACAGCAGACAATCAGAGGTGTAGTTTTAGATTTGACCAGCAGGTGGCAATGATCTCCATAGACTGTCTTCACTGCGATGGAAGAACCTAATCTTGTAAACAGATACATGAAGTGAATAACCCTGAAAACATTTGAAATCCTTCATATGGACAGAGAAGGTTTAAAGTGTTCCTGATGTTTCATTTGTTAATAAATAATTACTCCCAAAGCTGATTCTCCCACCTTCAGGCCATATCTGTTCAGGGCCCCATTTGTCCTTTCTTCCACTCTCCTCTTTGAAGCACAAACTCCCATTTCCAGATGCCTACAGACATGGTGACTTTAAAATGTTGACTCTATCTTTTTTTTCATATATATGAAACGAGTAGGCGTTCCTCTAATACTGAACTGAGGAGAAAAGAGTCAGAACAAATAACTCATCATATAGTAAAAAGAAACTGTGCTCGTGGGCTTACTTTTTCCAAACCTCAACAGGAAACATCTGCAGTAAAAAAACGGCACAAAAGCTTGTAAATTACTTAGAAGATTGTGGATGGCATTCCTTCTGTGGATGTCTTCAAGTGATTGTGTTATTTGTTTGCTGTCACCCCCACCCTGCTTCTTTACATTTTTAGACCAGGGTCAAGAAGCCCAGGATGGCCTCCACCCACAAAGTTCTGGGATTACAGGAAATTACTCTAAGGCCCAGCAGGAAAATTTCTTAAAGGCTCAGTGGGCTCTGAGCACATTGTACAGTCCATCAAATAATCCCATTTAAAATCACTTTGGGCAGGATTTTCTTTTTTTTTTTTTTTTGCTGCTTAGCAATAATCTCTTTTTATGTGTTGATTGGGTATTTGTACATATAATAAAATGGTAGATATATGAATCTCTAATCATAAAGGATACAATATACAATCTATGAAAACGCTATGCTCAGAAAGGACTGAGTACAAAGCGCAATGGCCACTGTCAGGATTGGTTTTACTTGCAGTCACCAGTGCAGAGAGCACCCTGCTGTCAATGGATAAACAAGCTACCCTGGCCTCTTGTCTCCCCACCCCCAATCACACATATTCTCAGAACCTCATGATGCCAAGTGACTGGATGGAGGCCAAAGTGGATTATACAGTCTGTGAGACTGTGTATTCTCAACAGGACCACAGTGCAGATGATGATGGAGCTTGTGAGCAAAAATCTGACAGGTTAGAGATGGAGCCCTTCAGGGTTTTGAATGCCTGGGTGCATAGCAAGAGAACGTGGGCTCCATTGTGCTAAAAGGTAATCACATCCCAATTCTCGGCCTTTCTCTCAGTGTCTAACCTCATGTTTTACAAACGACAGAGTCAATTGTGTTTCCATGCACACGCTCACCTCTCCTGTACTCAGGCCTTCTGCCAAATCATTTCTTTTTCCCAGTATGTGAAAATGGATTGTCTCAACAGGGAACAAAGATTCCTTTGTCTTCAGGCTGATTTATTTTGCGAACTTAGCAGAAAGTATTTATCCTGGGACTGGGAATTTTATCAAATATTTCTTCAACTGGAAACCAGGCAACCTAATGTTCTCTGTTTGTATGGTTTGAATATATATAATCCATAAGCAAAAAATATTGTTATATATGAAAATGGTCTTGAGTGGGTGATTGCATTCAAGTTAAATATTGAGCTTGGAGAAGAAAAAAAAAAAAAAAACAACGTGAAACCATGTTTTTTGTATACTGTCTGTTTAATTTTGACAAAAGGACCTTTACACTGCTGATAGATTTTTTTTCAGAGTTGAGTGATAAACAAAGCTCTGTGATATAAACACTATCCATATATTTAAAAGCCACAGTTTGTAGACAAAGCCCTAGCCTTTGCCGTTAATAGGGCTATAAAGATAGTATTCACTCAAAGCTCAACAAAGACTAGTCCTGACTGTATATCTCGCACATCCACTTGGCATTTCCTTCTGTGCTGTGTAACGTTGGAGCTGAGATTTGCACAGGTAAAAGGTTACTTATTTCTAATCCATGTTTGGAACTCTTGGTTTTTTTGTTTGTTTGTTTGTTTTTTTGTCTATAGCGTATAGATTATCACTCCTTGCCAATAGGAAGAATCCCAGAAATTGAGGATCTCTGTGCAATGCAAGAAAGTGATGGTAGATTGGCATGTCAAAACAGTTGTTGTCGTTTTAAGAAGACTTCCTGGCTGACCATTGTGTCTCCATTTTTCCTATTGAGTATTTTTGTACTTACTCTTGAGAGCTATGGCGTTATTTTGGTAAACATTTTCATTAACTTCCATTATAACTTGAGCAGTAAAACAACACTTCCCACTGTCTATGTGTGGACAACACCGGAAAGGTTGAGTTCTTTATGCCGCTACTCTTCATTTTGTTTCCATTGTACTTTTGGTACTTGGAGATGATTATGAAATAAGGTTCATGTCTGGTTTTAGATTATAAACTATCTGCCTTTGATTTTAAATTCCTTCAATAAATACTGGTTTAAACAGAAAATAAAGTGTTGATTTGAGGAATACAGTTTTGTCCCCATGGGTTTTGTTTTGTTTTGTTTTGAGTAGTTGGTAACATCTTTTTTTTTTTTTTTTCTGGTTTTTCGAGTCAGGGTTTCTCCGTGTGCCCTGGCTGTCCTGGAACTCACTTTGTAGACCAGGCTGGCCTTGAACTCAGAAATCCACCTGCCTCTGCCTCCCGAGTGCTGGGATTAAAGGCCCATGCCCGGCTAGTTGATAACATCTGATTATTGGAGAGTATCACACAGAAATACAACTCCCTGGTGTGTCTTGGCTTCAGCACAGGAATCTTGTATGCCCTCAAGCGTAGGACTGTCTGGAGCTGAGTGGTAACATCTAGTCCACTAACACAATGGCAGCCATTTCGAGGGGAAGGACCCCTTGACTGACGCACACTCTTGCTATTATTGCTGCTGCTTCTCTTATTGTCAAGATAAAGACTAAATAGTTGGGGTCAAAAGTATTTCTAGAGCTAGCAAGATGGCTCAGCAGGCAAAGGCAATTACCACCAAGCATGACGATGTCTGTTTGATTTACCCCCGTGGTGGAAGGGGATACTTGACTCCCAGAAATTGTCTTCTGACCTCTATGTGCTCGCTTGTATGCTATAGCACATAGAAGCGCACATTCATGCATGTGTGTGCCCCCACACACGCTCTTTTACACACACACAAATAATAAATGAAATTATAAAAATTATTTTTTAAAAACGTTCTCCAAATAAAAAAAAGTAAGTAGGTGAGGTAATAAATGCTGATTTGATCTAATAATTTCACACTGTGTGTGTATATATATAAACATATCTTGAAGTATACCCCCAAAATACATACAATTAATATATTTTCAGCTAAAAATAGTTTTTAAGTGTGTGGAAAAAGACTAGGTCTGCTATCCGTTTCATGAAAACTCTGTTTCCATTATCAAGTTGGTTGTCCTATGCAGCACACACTTTCCGAGACTCTGATATATTAAAGCCTGGAATGAAGTATAGGCTTTAATCCCAGCTCTTGAGAGGTAGAAGTAGGAGGATCTCTGTAATTGCATCCTCAGCATGGCACATTCCAGACCATAGTAAGATCCTGTCTAAAAAGCAAGCAGACAACAAACAGACAGAAAGCAGGAATAAATAGACATTTAGAGTTTGTTTTTTCATTATTTTTACTTTTTATTGAAAATTTATTTGGGGGGGAGTAGCACGAATTGGGCTTGAATGTTTTATTAATTATCTTTAATCATTTTTACACTCCAGTTATTACCCCCTCCCAGTGCTCCCTCACACATTTCCTCATCCCATTCCCCCCCCCCCGCCCTGTCTCCAAGAGGATGTCCCCACCTCTTCACTCCCACCCCACCAGGTCTCCCTGCTTCCTGGAGCCTCAAGACTCTTAAGGGTTAGGCACGTCCTCTCTCACTGAGGCCAGACCAGGCAGCCCTCTGCTGTATATGTGCTGGGCATGGTGATTGTGGTTTCCTCCCAGCCCAGATCCTCCCATCTACCCACAGCAATAACAAAAGCCTCCAAAAATTAAGTTTGTTTTGTGTTGGCCATCTACTGCTGGGTGTGAAGCCTACCCTTAAGTGTGGTTTGTATCCTCTGTGATACTCCTGGTTAGAGAAACTAAATTTTTCATCTGCCAGCAGTTATCAATTGGAGAGAGCCTATGAGTTAGGGATTGGAGATTTTGTCTACTTTCCCCATTCAGTGTTGGGACTCTATCTAGTGCAGGCTGCCAGGATCTGTGAGAATCCTTTTGTTGCTGTGTTCCTTATCCTATACCAATCAGAATGGTCAGATCAATTTACACACACACACACACACACACACACACACACACACACACACACACAAAGGCAGCTCATGTGGGTGAAGATGTGGGGCAAAGGGGAATCACTCATCAACTGCTGATGGAAGTTCAAACTTGTAGAGCCATTGTGGAAATCAGGGTAGTGGTTTGTAAGGAACCTGGGAATGCATCTACCTCAAAATTCAGCTCTCCCACTCTTGGGGATATGACCAAAGGTCTCTTCATCCTACCACAAGGATACTTTCCCATCCATGTTCATTACTGCTTGATTCTATTCATAATAGCCAGAAATTGGAAACAGCTTAGATGCCCACCAATTGATGAATAGATAAAGAAACTGTAGTACATTTACACAATGGGATATTACTTAGCTGTTTGGAAAACGAATTCATGAAATGCAGAGGAAAATGAATGAAGCTAGAACAAGTCACACCAAGTCATGTAACCTACGCCCAAACTATAAGTATGGTATGTCTTAGTCAGTATTCTACTGCTGTGAAGAGACACCATTACCATGACAACTCTTATAAAGGAAAGCATTGTATTGGGGCTGGCTTACAGTTTTAGAGGTTTAGTCCATTATTAGCATGGTGGGGAGAGTGCTAGCACACAGACAGACATGGTGCTAGAGTTCTACATGGTTCGGATCTTCAAGCAGCAGGAAGGGAGCGATATTGGTTGTGACACAGTTCCTCCAAAAAGGCCACACCCTACTCCAACAAGGCCACACCTCATGATCTTTTCAAATAGTGCCACTTCCTGGCGACTAAGCATTCAAGTACGTGAGACTATGGGGGAACACGTGATATGTAATCACTTATATGTGGATGTTAGATGTTAAGCCTTAGTAAGCAGGCTACAATCTGCATATCACAGAAGCTAGATGTAGTATAAGGGACTAGGTGTAGGGAAGGGTCTCTAGGAAAAAAACTATAATAGATAATTATGGATAGATAGGATGGGGAGACTGGAATTGGAGGATCAAATGGAAAGGGGAAGAGAAGATGGGGAGAAACAGGTGAAATTAAAGGTCAATTGAGGGATCTTATGGAAAATGCAAATAGATAATGTAGAAGAACCTTCTTAAAATATAAGAAATCTAAACAGACTCACCATATAGTGGGGATGCAAAATCTCAGCTAGAGATCTCTTACCACCAAATGAAGCCTCTAATGCTAGGAATGGGTTACATCTAATTGAGTTGTTGAGCAAAGGGGCTCAATAGACCCCCCTCAATATCTCAGACTATTGCCAAGGCTATAGTCTCTCCATATACTGTTGGTAAGGCTATGTCTTAGTTAAGGTTTCTATTGCTGTGAGGAAACATGAAGACCCACAAGCAAGTCGAGGAGGAAAGGGTTTATTTGGCTTACATTTCCACATCATTGTCCATCATTGGAGAAGATTGGAACATGAACTGAAACAGGGCAGGATCCTGGAGGCAGGAGCTGGCTTGCTTCACATGCCTTACTCTGCCTTCTTTCTTATAGAACCCAGGACCTGCTTGGAATGGCTCCACTCACAATGGACTGGGTGTTCCCACTTCAATCACTAATTAAGAAAAATGCCCTACAAGCTTACCCACAGCCTGACCTTATGGAGTCATTTTCTCAATTGAGGCTTCCTCCTCTCCAGTGACTCTAGCTTATGTCAAGATGACATAAAACTACTCAAGACAGCCTCTATTGCTGAAAAAAAAAATACATATCTCACTGAACTCAGAGAAGTTGAGCTAGTACCTAACTAGAGGCTTCAACTCTACAGACTAATGTTCACGGTACTAAATTATACTCAGCACACTATCAGATGAGAAAGGTAATTATTAACGCAGCAATAAACCCTCTGGCTTGCAATGGTGAGCCACATGCAAGATATACTGGTACAGTTGTGCCACAAAAGTTGTAGTGGTGACCAACCACTATCTTATTGGATTTAAGGCTTGCTCCATGAGATAATACCCATGCCTGACACTGCTTGAGTGGCCTAGAACTCAAAGCTAGACAAGCCATGGACCTTAGGGGAAACCAAATACTATTGTTCTTCCAAAGAAACCTAGCAATAAAATGACTCTTTAGGAGATTGTAATTTAGTTACAATGCTTCTCCCTTCCCTCTCCTCACTCCAAACCCTTCATATACCTCATCCTGTTATTCTTCAAATTCATAGATTCTTTTCTTATTAACTGTTACTGCATACGTGATATTTCCCTCAAATACATGGAAAAGTGTATCAACTATATTTCTACTGGACTGGTTCATATTAGAGGAGGAAGGAGGAAGGGAGGGAAGGAGAGAGGGAAGGAGAGAGGGAGGGAGGGAGAGAGGGAAGGAGGGAGGGAAGGAGAGAGGGAGGGAGGGAGAGAGGGAAGGAGGGAGGGAGAGAGGGAAGGGGAGAGAGTGAGAGAGAGAGAGAGAGAGAGAGAGAGAGAGAGAGAGAGAGAAAGAGAGAGATTGGTCTGGAAAGCCTTTGCCTGTTTTCAAAAACAGTTTGGTTTATGCCCTTATAAGAATTATATCAGAAATATTCAACATAACTCTAAGTGCCTAAAAGCACAGGGAATGGATTTAATGGATTTGAATTGCAGGTAACAGAAGCAACTCCTAATGCTTTCTCAGTTTGTAATTTTGACTTGTGGCCCACAGAAAAACATTAACTTAAGTGCTAAATGCTGCTCTCAAAATCATAGGTGTTCCGCTTGACTGTATTTCTTGCTTGTCCTTGTTCACACATGGCAGTTTGAAAAAAAAGGTCTTTTTGCTCATTTTGGTTTTTAAGCGTCATCCTGCTTTTAATGGGTACATAATAATTGTCTGCATTTACTAGGTATAGTGTGACATTTCCAAATGTGTCTACAATGTGCAGTGATCAATCAGAATAAGCGGTATACATCACCTCAGATACTTAACATTTGTTTGTTATGAGAACACTTCGAACCTTTTTTCTTGTTTTGAGGTATACACTGTGTTATTAACTATAGTCACCCTGCTGTGATATATAATACTAAACATCATTCCTCTTATCTAACAGTAATTTTGTGCCTGTCAACTAATTTTTCCCTATTATCGCCTTCCCACTCAGCTTTTAAGAGAACTATTTTGGATTCCAGTTCCATGATTCTAATGGCACTGGGCTCTGCCCCTCCAAATGACACCATTTCTCACCCTCTGTATTTTATTCCTTATTTGTTTATTAGCTTTTACTAATCTCACGGTAGCATGAGCTATGCAATGGAAAGGCATTTGTTTACTTGTTTCATGGTTATGTCCTCAAGCCAAAGAGCTACTACAGTTTTTAACATATCATTATATCATCTCTCCCCTTCACTTTCCTCTCTCCAACCCTTCCTACATATCCCTTCACTTTCTCTCAGATTCATGGCCTCTATTTTTAATTCTGTGTGTGTGTGTGTGTGTGTGTGTGTGTGTGTGTGTGTGTGTGTGTGTGTTCCTAAGTGCATAAATACAACCTACTCAATCCATATAAGTATTTCTCAGGGCTGATAATCAGTTGGATATTGGATAATCAGTTTGGGAGCTCTTCCCTGGAGAACGCTACTTCTCCCATCATCAGCAGTTCTTCTGTGGAGCTCTGTGTGTAGGATGGAGGCCCCTTGACATCACCCCCTTCCATTGTAGCATGTCTATTGGTTTTGTCATTGGTTGGGACTTGTTCGGCAGCCACCTAGACATTTATGCACTGCCACCTTCACCAAACATGAATACCCTTAAGTCTCCTATGTGCCTTTCTTCTTCTCTGTGTGTGTGACTGTCTGTAGGGGAGGCATAAACTGAATATCTTAATGTGCTCACAGGTGCTTAGTTTGAATGAATGGAATCAGCCTCACTATTCCTTCTTTCCATTTCTTCAATTGTTAAGAGGTTTTGGAAAATTTTTCACAAAATTGCCATTTTTTTATTTCATCCTTGATCCTCGGGTTGTATTCCTTGCCGGCTGTTTTATCTTCGAAACTTTTCTTCTCCCTCCATTTTCCATGTGGATGAATATTGAACACACCAGCTTCCATTGAAATTGATACAGAAACAACAGTGCGTTCACTTTGCAGATGCTGCTCACGATCAAGAGAGAAATGGATGACACTGACATCATCCTGAGGCTCACATTCTCCTGGGAATGCACTGAGTCTACCAAATAGCAGGTATAATGGTAAACCAAAATGAATAAAAACTCTCACCCTATAATAGCAGCCCTGGCGATCAATTTAAAAACCTTACCATACTGGACCCAAGAACTCCTTGTATTGAAGATTTCAGAAATCAAAACTGGTTTTTAAGAATTACATTTTATAGCCATTTATTGATACATATTTCACAAGCTATACACTTTATAATGCACCTATTTAACATGTACAAACCTAAGGCTTTTAGTACATCATAAAAATGTGCAACCATCACTGCACAGTTTATTTTGAACACTTTCGTGACTACAAGGAAACACTCTTGCCCTTTAGCTATCTCTTGCATCCTCCCCTACAGACATAAGCAGCCATTTACCTATTCTATGTAAATTTATTTAAAATATTTATTTTATGTATATGGATATTTTGCCTACATGTATGGCTGTACATCATATGCACACCTGGTGCCCAAAGAGGCCAGTAAGGAGTCAGATTCCATGAGACTGGAGTTACAGATGGTTTGGGAGCTGAAATGTGCTTGCTGGGAATTGAATTCATAGCGTCTGGAAGACCAGCCAGAACTCTTAATGTCTGAGCCATCTCTCCAGCACCTGTCTCTATATTATTTAGAACATTTCATATCAATAAACCATTCAATAATAGTTTCAGGACTTATCCATGTTACAATATGCCTTAGTAATTTTATAGGTGAATCACATTGTATCGCATAACTCGATCACATTTTGCTTGACATTTCGTTGTTTCCACCTGTCGGCTAAAATTATGAATAATTTTGTATAAATATTCATGAACAACCTTTGGCTTAAACAACTGTTTTCAACTCTGTGTATATACCCAGAGGTAGAATTATAGTACAAATATTTATTTTTTAAAATAATGCAGAGTTTATCTATGTAAAATTATAATCAAATCACAGAAAGACAAACACACATGATCTCATACATCTGAGGACTCCAAAAGAGCCAATCTGTGGAAGCTCAGAGTAGAGTGGTGGTAATCAGGCATTTATATGCAGAGGCAGGAGAAATATGAGGACATCACTGATCAGTGGTGGCATAACAGCAGATAGGAGGAATATTTTCTGGTATTCCATAGTAGAGGATAGTTGACGATATTATAGGTAATATCATACTGTGTATTCCACAATAACTAAAAGAGAGGATTTGAAATGCTCTCATGACAAAGAATTATATGTTTGAGGTTATGAATATGCTAAGAATCACTTTACTCTTAAAAGTGATTCTTTAAATATCACACTTTGCCCCATGATATGCATAATTATTATTAAATTAGATAAAAATAAAGAAATATCAAAATGACACATGATAAAATACAATGCTTCCATTGTAACTTTAAGCCTCTTGCTGTCTTCTGTTCCTCATTGCAAAGTTAAAGCTAGTAATCATAATAGCAATAATACTAGATCTTAATGTTTATAGAAAGAAATAAATATGCTAGAACATGGGAAACATGCTGACAGGAGCCTGATATAGCTGTCACCTGAAAGGTTCTGCCAGTGCCTGGCAAATACAGCCAACCATTAGTTGTAGCACAGGGTCCCCAGTGAAGTAGCTAGAGAAAGAATCCAAGAGCTGAAGGAGTTTGCAGCCCCCTAGGAGGAACAACAATATGAACTAACCAGTACCTCCAGAGCCCCTTGGGACTAAACCATCAATCAAAGAAAACACATGAAGGGATTCATGGCTCTAGCTGCATATGTAGCAGAGGATGGCCTAGTTGGTCATCAATGGGAGGAGAGGTCCTTTGTCTTGTGAAGGTTCTATGCCCCAGTAGAGAGGAATGCCAGGGCCAGGAATGAGAATGAGTAGATTGGGGAGCAGGGGGAGAGGCGAGGGGATAGGGGATTTTCAGAGGGGAAACTAGGAAAGGCAATAACATTTTAAATGTAAATAAAGAAAATATCTAATAAAAAAAAAACTGTACGTGAATACAATGAAACCTATGTCACCTTAATCATAGAAAATATAAAATACGGAAGAGGGAGCCGGGCGTAGTGGCGCACGACTTTAATCCCAGCACTCGGGAGGCAGAGGCAGGCGGATTTCTGAGTTCGAGGCCAGCCTGGTCTACAAAGTGAGTTCCAGGTCAGCCAGGGCTACACAGAGAAACCCTGTCTCGAAAAACCAAAAAAAAAAAAAAAACGGAAGAGGGGCAGGGAGTGCCCAGGAGTGATGGGAACTGTCTGAGTGAATGTAATCAATAAAGTTCTTCCTGACTGGGCTGATCCTGAGGAAAGGTCTATCTCTATACAGAAAATATATTATATGTTAGATCAGAGGCCAGCTCCAGGAACCTGACTAAGGGAAAAAGTCTGTGATTTATGACCCATTTCCTATCTGGAGCCTAGGGAGCTAAACTTCAGGCTCCTATCAGGTAAACAGATATTTGACGTTATGAGAAATCACTTCTTTGATGCTGAAATAAAAGGTTAAGTGAGGTCAGTGTTGGGCCTCAGTGAGTAAAGGAGCTTGTAGCTAAGCTTAATGACTTGAGTTTGATTCCCTGGAGTGGTGGAAGGAGAGAACCCTCACCTCCATGGGAACACAATGGCACGTACACACACTACATAAATTAAGTAAATAAATATTTTCAAATATAGAAATATCAGAATAGCATGTGGTACAGGAAGCTTTAAAGATGAACTCTTTTATTCTTACTCTATGTTAACTGCTTTCTCCTTCCTGTCATTCTTAGACATCCCTACTTGATTCTTGTTACACATACCAGACAAAAATCTTCCACTCATGAACATTATCAGCAAGTATCATAAAGTGATAATATACTTAACTAGTACCAATTTTTACATTAGATTATGAATTTAATTAGAAGCATTAAAGGAAGGTGCGAAAACAGACTATCTGTAGGCTCTGAGAAGTAGTAATTCCAGATATGGCCACTAGATGGCAGTGATCTCCAACGTCTGACTTTCTTCAATGAAAAATATTTGTGAAAATGAAAGAAATGTCTCTTAAGAATTACTTCGCGGATATATGCCCAGTAGAGGTATTGCAGGATCTTCTGGTAGTACTATGTCCAATTTTCTGAGGAACCGCCAGACTGATTTCCAGAGTGGTTGAACCAGCTTGCATTCCCACCAACAATGGAGGAGTGTTCCCCTTTCTCCACATCCACGCCAGCAACTGTTGTCACCTGAATTTTTGATCTTGGCCATTCTTACAGGTG
>LR756403.1:3923602-3988124 GCA_902729485.2 Mus minutoides | reverse complement strand
GAAAAAAAAAAAAAAAAAAAAAAGAAAGGCTGGATTCGCCTGCAATTTCTTACTGGTCAGACCTGGGTCCCAGACACTCCCGAGAGGATGAATTTTCTCTTTCTGTTACCAGCCTGTGTTATTCCAGAACCAGAAGTGGAAGATAATTTGCTATGTCCTGAATGTGTTCACAGCAACAAGAACATCAGGAGAAACTTTAAAACTAGAAGCCGTACAAAGAAAAATGCCCTACCCCCAAATATGCCGCCTTAGCCAAGATTTTGCTCTGATCTAAAGGGAATGGAAGAAACAAAGAAAAGACATTCTGTGATCCCTATAATGGCTAAAACCAAAAAACCTGCCAGTCTTCAGAAGCCCCTCCTCCTGTCTCCCAGCAGAGTGGAGAATCTGCTGACAAATCAGCATCCATCACTCTAATAACAGCCGGCTGAATCTTAACATCTTTGACAGCTCCTCATGAACTTGTGCTGGATTTGCTGAATGCTTAGCTATCTGAGAAAGGATTTTATTTTAGTGGGTTTGTTTTGCTGTAATTTTTTATATAGACTTTTTCGGGGGATGGGGAGCAGTTTCAAATCAGCAAAGCAGAAAGTACTTTTTTTAGATAGATTTTTGAGTAAGGCTTTATCATGTAGTAACTCTAGCAGGCCTGGAAATTCTAGGTAGACAAGAAACTCGTGGTGGTCTTCCTAAGTGTTTCCTGGGAGGCAGAGGCAGGATGATTTCTGAGTTCGAGGCCAGCCTGGTCTACAAAGTGAGTTCCAGGACAGCCAGGGCTATACAGAAAAACCCTGTCTCAAAAAACCAAAAAAAAAAAAAAAGTGTTTCCTAATGAAATGCTTCTGTCTTGTCTTGTAGCAGGTAACAGATCATTTATTATGACTTCTTTCTCTTCTTCGTTTAAAAGCCACAAACTGAAGGTGTTGAACCACACTGCCTAGCCAGTACTGATATCTTATTGACTATAATATAGAGTTCATTGCTTGTGCTAAACAATCTGGGTGTTGACAAGTGTTTAGAGTGACATACATTTGAAATCATATAGTATGCTACCGTTCAGATTGGCTTTTATCTAGCAATATGCATGTGAGAAATATCCATGTCCTCGGTTGATTTTTTTTTCTTTTTAATGCTGAGATTCCATTGTCCAAGATGTGCCTTATGAATTGATGCTATTACTGGTGGATACCTAGTTGGTGTTTATATATTCAAGACAGGGTCTTTTGCAGTACAGGCTGGCCTTGACTATTAATTTAAAAAAAAACAAACCTGTTATGTTAGAAGGTAAATTCCTCGGGACAGAACGCTGGATCTAAGATTTACAGGCTCAAAAAAGAGAAAATGCTTTTTGATTGCACATATTAGTCCAAAAGGTTTGACAATTTTCCCACTGCATGAAATGTTAATCAGTTTCATTACAATGGGAACAAAAAACCTGTATGCATTACTTTTCAATAAAATAAATTCTATGCTGCTGCTGAGCATAATTGAAATTGAAATTTCAAGCTGTGATTTTTATGGCATTGAAATTTATAATGATTTATATTGTGAGAGTAAAAACTATTTAATTTTCTTTCAGAGGTAGCAGCGTGTGGTAGATGCCTTTAATCCCTTCTAACACTTGGGGGACAGAGGCAGGAGGATCTCAGGACCAGCCTAATCTGCACAGCTTGTTCTAGGTCAGTCAGTGCTTTATAGTAAAACCCTGTGTCACAAGAAAAGGTTTCTTTAAATAATTCTTGTTCATGTGGAATATTAAAAGTACACAGCAGGGATCTAGATGGACTGTTCAGTGGTTAGGGAAAGTTGTTCCTTTTGCAGAGGGCCTGAATCCCACTCCAGCTCCAATGACATGGTGCCTAACCTTCATCTGCAATTCTAATTCCAGGGGCTTGGGCACCCTCTCCTGGCCTCTAAAGGTGCATACATTTATGGAGACATAATATTACTACATGTTAAATAAAAAGAAACAAATCTTTTCAAAACTGTGCAGACCCTTATTTTTAAAAGCACCAGTAACATTCACTGACATGCAGCTTTCATACTCTGTTGCATTTGAACACAGAAGCAATCATACATGTGCACATGCATTTTATGTAACTGGAATAATACTGGATGTCTATTTGGTATTGTGTATTAATGCTTGACCGCCACATTACAACATATGGGAAGAGGCTAAGCTCTCTCATTCTTCTGTTAGTAAACAATTTGCATGTGACTAAAAATCAATTCTTACTCCTACTGTTTTTCTTTATATTAGAATGAAAAGGAGGAGGCTCTCTCGTGGGTTTTTCATCCATGATGACTTTGGGTTGACTTTTTTCTCACCCTGGCTTCTCCCACGTTCCCGACCTCATCCATGCTTGATCTCTTCTACTCAAGGTGTTTACTCTCCACTTTCATATCAAATGTGTTCCATGAGTCTTCCCACCTGTCTCCCTCCATGCTTCCCTGCTTTCACTCACATGGTCCCTTTTCTTGTCACAGACTATCTACATTTACTCACACAAATATGCGTACACAAAAAATAGAAGCGTATTAAAGATTTGCGTATTAAATTTTATAGCTCTATTCAATGGATTCAGTACTGCGTCTTTACAGAACTTGGCTCTCTAGGGTCAGACATTACATTCTTCCCAGCTTGCGGTGAGTTGCTCTTTTTGCTCGAAATGATTAATATTAAAGAAAAATGGAGATAAAATTTATTGAGCACTTAGAGCCAGATATTTTACTATATCCCTTAAATACATTTTCTCATTTAATTTTGAAGTATAATTTGATCAATTTTCTGCCATTATAGTGGCAATTTGAAATAATATTAATGGATATGAAGGAAGTTAAGAAATTTACCAATGATCATGCAACTAGAAATAGTAGCATCCAAGGCTAGACTCCACTAACCAGTTACACTACATGTGGCTTAGCCTGAGAGGTAAGGCCAGCACAAAGACAGTTACTCATCCAACATCGTAAGCTCTTTTGTGATTTGATTCCCTGTTCTATTTCCTCTCTATATAGCTCAGTATAAAATTTTTTTCTTTTCTTTTTTTCAGTTTCTTGATGATTTTATTTATGTTTTTGATGTTTTATTTGTTTACATTTCAAATGCTACCCCCTTTCCCGGCTTCCCCTCCAGAAACCCCATATCCCATCCCCCTCCCCCTGCTTCTATGAGGGTGTTCCTCCACTCAACCACCCACCCACTCCTGCTTCCTCTGCCTAGAATTCTCCTATACTGGGGCACCGAGCCTTCACAGGACCAAGGGCCTCTCCTCCCATTGATGTCCAACAAGGCCATCTTCTGCTACATGTGCAGATAGAACTATGGGTCCCTCCGTGTGTACTCTTTGGTTGGTGGTTTAGTCCCTGGGAGCTCTGGAGGGTCTGATTTGTTGATATTGTTGTTCCTCCTATGGGGCCGCAAACTTCCTTAGCTTCTTCAGTCTCTTCTCCAGCTCCTCCATCCAGGACTCTGTGCTCAGTCCAATGGTTGGCTTCTAGCATCTGCCTCTGTATTTGTCAGGCTCTGGCAGAGCATCTCAGGAGACAACAATATCAGGCTCCTGAAATGGTTTTCTATAGTTGTTTAGCTAAAAGAATGACAGGCGGGAAAGATGGCTCACTGCTCTTCCAGAGGACTAAATTTGATTTTAGTACTCTTGTATCAAGCAGGTTACAACTCCTGCTAACTCTAGCTCTAGGGAGTCTGACACCTTTTTCTGGCCTCCAAGGGCACTACATTCATGTACATATACCCACTTACAGACATACATAAAGACACACAATTTTAAAATAATGTATTTTTTAAAGCAAGAAGAAGAGGAAGAAGAAGGAGGAGGAGAAGGAGGAGAAGGAGAAGGAGAAGGAGAAGGAGAAGGAGAAGGAGAAGAGGAGAAGAAAGCCCAGTGACCCAGGAAGGAAGTCATATACAGTAAATAGTGTGATAATGTCTCCCCTTTTTCTGAATACCTCAGACAATTTATACTATAGCTTGAAGATGGTAACTAAACTAATACATTGCATAAATTTGCATTTCATATCCTGTTACTTATACATCCCATTTCCAACATTTTGGCTCTTTGTTTTATGTCAATCTTTTTATAATGGATAGTAGTCATGGTTGGGAGAACACAATTTTGTTAAAGTCATACTACATACCCATTTTTCCCTTATTTCCCTTACACAGCTCCCTGGGAATAGTACCAGTTTTCATCATTTTGCAATGGTCAAATTCAGGGTCATGGGCAGTAAGTTGGTTTTCCCAAGTCCTATGTCTCTAGAAAGCAGGATGGGTCATCAAGATGGCTCAGCAGGTAAAGGCGCTTGCTGCCCAGGCTAATGATCTGAGTTCAATCTCCAGGCCCCATGTGGTAGAAGGAGGAATCTAACTGCTCCAATTTTATGCAGGAAAGAGTGTAAATCAATACATATAGCAGTAGTCGTAGTAGCATAACAGTAATGATGATGATGGTGGTGGTGGTGGTGATGGTGGAAACTTTCTCCAGTCTCTCTCTTTCCCCAGAAGATACTGAGCACCCTGCCTTTTTGAAGATTATCTTCCAGGGCATGAGTTAGGTTCACTTTAGCTCACTTACTATTTGTGACCCCATGGGTCTTCATTAATAGCTCTTTCAGGTAATGAGGAAGACAAAAGAAAGGAACCATCACCTTTTGTGCCAGGAGACATGTATGTAGGGCTTGTAAGGAGCTTGATCCCTGAGGTGGTGAGTGAGGTCAGATGATAGCTCAGGAGTTTTAAATCTGGGAAGCTAATCTCAAAAGCAGCAGCAAATATCAAAGTTAACTAACCATAAGAATTTTTGTTTCATCCTCTTTAAACACATAAAAATAATAAAATGCAGATTTGGGGGCTGGAGAGATGGCTCAGTGGTTAAGAGCGCCGACTGCTCTTCTGAAGGTCCAGAGTTCAAATCCCAGCAACCACATGGTGGCTCACAACCATCCGTAACAAAATCTGATGCCTTCTTCTGGAGTATCTGAGTGTACTTACATATAATAAATAAATAAATCTTTAAAAAATAGATATTCAAGAATGTGTTTAATGCTTTCTTTCTAAGCTACAGTTTAATCCACTAAAACCAGATCACCAATATTATAAATTACACATCAGTGATGGTAAACTTGTACTTATTCTAAGAGAATTTCCCACTGTGTCCTGTGGCCTCATGAGCTTTGAATGCTCTTTGCCTAATCTCCCAAGAGACTGGCAATTACTGTGCCCTAATTTATTCTTCAAACATTTAGAATTAACAATTACAGAAATTTCTTTTAATAATAAAAAACAACATTCTCTTTAAAACACGTGTGCAGATTATTTTTTTATTCATAGTATCTTAGTTTAAGTTAAGTAATTGTTGATAATTATTGAGGGTATTTAGTTGATAATTATTTAGTTGTAATTTCATTAACTATCAATTATAAGGATAGAAAATAATCAAAAATTCTAAAAGAAATTAAACATTTTGTCAAGATTTATCAATATTGTCAAAATTAAGGTTACAAGCAGAATATATAGTCAGGGTAAAAATCTGAATTATTCTGTAGTTGCCTGATTATATTATATTATATTATATTATATAATAAAACTTACGAAAAGTAAATAAAAGTAGAATTATTTGCATGTATTGCAGACATTGCAGGTGAATATACAACTTGATAGCCTTCCATTATTGAACAGAGCATCTTTCAGTTTCAAAACTGTCAGTGAGTTATATGGTCAGCTATATGGTCATTTAAAATTTATTGTTTTGTTTTCGATGCATCCTGACTGCAATTTCCCCTCCCTCTACTCCTCCCAGTGATCCACAATACTCCCAGCTTCCTAGTAGTAAAACTTTTTTTTTATTAGATATTTTCTTTATTTACATTTCAAATGCTATCCCGAAAGTCCCCTATACCCTCCCCATGCCCTGCTCCCCTACCCACCCACTCCCACTTCCTGGCCCTGGCGTTCCCCTGTACTGGAGCATATAAAGTTTACAATACCAAGGGGCCTCTCTTCCCAATGATGGCCAACGTGTGGATACTTCATTTCTCCTTAGAATAGAAAATAAAATATCCATGGAAGGAGTTGCAGAGACAAAGTTTGGAGCTAAGATGAAAGGATGAACCATCCAGAGACTGCCCCACCCGGGAATCTATCACATAATCAGTCACCAAACCCAGACACTATTGCATAGGACTGCAAGATTTTGCTGAAGGGACCCTGATATAGCTGTCTCGTACAGAAGTGGATGCTCACAGTCATCTATAGGATGGAACACAGGGTCCCCAATGGAGAAGCTAGAGAAAGCACCCAAGGAGCTGAAGGGGTCTGCAGCCCTATAGGTGGGACAACAATATGAACTAACCAGTACCCCCAAAGCTCATGTCTCTAGCTGCATATGTAATAAGACATTTTTAAAACCCCAAAAGGTAGGTAGATGCTAACTTTCCATGCTTCTGATGTTTTATTCTGAATAGGTCTATGAAACAATACCACAAATACTATCACAAACAAAACACAAATCAAAGTTTCAAAAGGCCATAAATTAACAAAGGGAAAGGAATGGATTAGCGTATCATTGCTGAAGGCTTTTTTCAGGGCTGGATCAGTGACCTTCTGGATTAGCTAGCTCAGGTTTGCTTTATGGTTTCCTCTGGCATCTGCTCTTTCACTTCATGATTGACCTTGTCAAAGATGGGTTTTCTTGTATGGGGGTAGGGGCAGTATGGGTGTGGGTGAGTGTGATACATGTGCATACAAGTGTCTGTGAACATGTGTGCGCTTGAGTGTGGATGCCAGATGACAACCTGGAGTGTCATGCTTGAAGTGATGTACACCTTTTATTTGGGAGCAGACAATAGAAAAATTGTATTGGTCACATCCCCAAGAAACCAACTACTATGCGTTGTAGGTGAAAAGATTTAAACACACACATACACATTCATTGTAATTAAATAATAATTAATACTTGTTCAGTTTATTTTTTGTCTGTTTATTTGACACAGTGTCCCACTATATAACCCTGGTCTTTTGTTGTTATTGTTGTTCGTGTCTTCTTTGAATGACATTTGAATAAGAACTTTTTTGCTTCAAATCAGAGATTCTTTCCCAAGCACACAAGAATTCAAGTGTTTTATTTTATTTTATTTTATTACATTAGCAGAAAAATCAGTCTCCTCTGTTCTTTTAAAAGGCAAGGTAGTGGGGGGGAGGTCATTAGTTTGGCTGGAGAAACCATTACTTCTGTATGAGTTACTTTTTTATTGCTGTGATTTTAAAAACAAACAATAACAAAACAAAAACAAACAAAAACCATGAATGAAGCAATGTCTAGAAGGAAGGGTTTCTTTGGGGCTCACAGTTCCAGAGTGTTAAGAGGCCATCAGAACCAAGGGAAGGGGGAGCATGGGAGAGGTTACTAGGTGTGCCTGTAGGAACAGCTGAGAGCCCGTATTTTGTAGCACAAGCAGAAAACAACAGGAATGAATGCAGGGGAGGTAGGAAGCTTTTGAAACCTTGAAGTCCACCCCAGTAAATACTTCCTCTCGCAAAGCCACACCCCTTCCAGCTCCCTACACAGTCCTACCACATGGGAACCAAGTATTCAAATGCCTAGACTGTGAGAGGTTCTCTTGTTGAAACCACCACCTTTTACCTACTGACTCCCTTAGCTTGTGGACACATGATGATGCAAAGTCTTTCAGAATCTCAACGCTGTTTAAAAGTCTAGTCTCTCATGTTTTGTCTACCATCGGAATGTATTATACCTCTAAGGCATCCTATCTACGTTCTTAACTACATTTTAAAGTAATGTTAATTCTTAGGATAATTTTATGATATCAAAAGGTGTGTTGGGGCTTTTTATAATGTAATTATATTTAAACTTGGCTTAAGACATACTGAGGGTATTTTGTGTGTTTTTAAAATTATAGGGACGTATATGCTTGTGGTGAGAACCTTATGGACGTTTCTCTACAGAATTTTCTTACTTAATTTTGTTTTAGTTGATGCATAGTATTGATCCATAGAGAAACGAAGGGTAAAAACTATAAATCTTCCATAGTTTACTTTAGAACTGATGCATGCTTCCTATAATAAACAAAACGAATCATATGTCATCATCTGCTAATGCTAGGTGTATTTCTCATGTGCTTTTGGAATAGATTTGGCTTATTGTTTACTTAGTTTGCTTCCTTTGTGCCTATGAAATGTGTATGGAGTCTTGTTACGTTTCATGAATCACCCTGGTGCCCAGTTTGATGTGTGTGTACATGAGTGCCTGAGAGAGAGAGAGAGAAAGAGAGAGAGAGAGAGAAGCATCCCTAGAATACTTCTCTATGCCTCTGCATTCCCTCCCTATTCACTGACAGATATTCTTTGGATTCCCGCTACCTTTCAATAAATTTACATTGATGGTAAAGCCCAAATTTGGACATTTAGTTTGATGAAGTGTATTGTTTCCATACCCTTGTGCACATCCTTAGTGCTTTCCTTAGGGTACATTTCAAGACATGGAATTGCTACCTCAAATGGTATACACATGTTTAATTTAATTCCCTACCTGCCACCCAGAAAGGTTGTACCAATTTAAAGTCCATAAACTGGAATTAAGTGGGAGAAGGGCCTCGGGGAAGTGAGGAGAGTGGCTGTATCTATTAGAATGTGCAGCCCTTAGATACCACCGAGTGACTGCCAATGCACCTCCGAGTGGTCAACAGGGAAAGGCAACAGTAAAGCCTAACTACACTGTAAAGCTGCATAGGGGATAATTTACAAGGCCACCTTAGGATTTGGAATCACCATCCCTGTAGTATAGTTATAATTTAATGAAGAGCATATAAAACTGATGTGAAATCCCTGTATTCACACCATTATGACAAACCAATTATGACTCCAAATCAGTATCACATTTAACCTAAAGTCATGCCAGTTTCTCACCTACCCATCCCCCTCAAAAGAACAGTATTGTTCTGTTAACAGCTCACAGGAGGCTCCTCCTTCCTTGAATACTTGTTGCTAAGTATTCCTCTACAATCATACTTGAACATTGCAGAGTGCCACCGATGCCTCTTCTGAAAGCTGTATACCCATCTTGAACACAGTAAGCAGTTAATCTCCTGTTTTCAGGACCAAGGGAAAGAAAGATGAAAACGAATGACTAGGTAGATATTGATTTTGATGCTGGCTTTGGCCTCACTTGGCCCCTAAGCAAAACCATTGAATTGTATAAGACTTCTGTAAGGACCGACCCAGCACAGGTGCAGGAAACAAACAAATACTCGGCCTGCTTTAGATTCTGGAAAGAGAGTTATTTATTTTCTTATTTCAGTTTTTCTTGCTCTTTGCAGCAGACAGTGTTTGGCACAGCAAAGTCTCAGTAAAAACAGCATGACTCAGCCAGTTGCTGTAGAAAGAAGGCTAGAAAAAGCAGGTTTACCACATTCAATTACAAGAGAATTTAATGGGTAGATATAGATATTGCATGATGTTGTTTGGTTATAAGAACTATATTTTCATATTACTGTAGATACTTTTAAGGTAATTCAATTGTTTACAGTTGACATTACCTTTTTCTTATGTTAACTACTACATATTAGCATTACAGTTATAATGTAAAATAATGTTTTGAAATGGTCAATGTATAAAGGAAGGAAAAAGAACCTCAATGAGCTGGGTTTACATTTTCTTCCAGCTCATATTTTTCCCCCAGGTAAAATTTCAGTGAAAAATGCCATGTTTCATTCTGGTTTTGATAGATATACTATAACTTATGATGTATCCACTCAAGACATTCTGAATAAGTGAAATTCTGGCCTATCTTTAGGACTTTGAAAGATCTTACAGCAACAATTTATTTCAAGCACAGTCAACAGTACTCCAATGTTTGAACTATTGCTCAAAGCCACTATCCTAACTGCAGCAGAGTGGAGACACGAAAGGTTATAGGAAAGATGATTGAACTCATGCATTCAAGGATGTACAAAAGAAAGTATAGGCACCATGATGATTAACCAATCATTTTAATCTAGTTGTTAAGGAACCAGGAGCTGTGAGTGAACAATGGCTGAAGACAGAGCTGAGATATATATGGAAAAATGAGTTATCAGAATGGAAAGCAGCACTTCAAAAAATAGACAAATATTCTCAACCACTCCTTAGATAGACACCCAGCATTGCTTTTGATGTTGTACCACCACACCTATGGAGCCTCATACATATTTCCCTATTTTAACTCTGCTAGATACAGCAAGGAGTTTCTGCTGATTCATTGAGCTTGTGAATTTTTGCTATGACTAAGTACTTCCACATTCCTCTTGAGAATGAGTTTCTTTCTTTCTCTTTTTTCTTTACTCTTTTTCAATTTTTTATTAGATATTTTCTTCATTTACATTTCAAATGCAATCTGGAAATTCTCCTATACCCCCCCCGCCCCACTTCCCTACCCACCCACTCCCACTTCTTGGCCCTGGCATTCCCCTGTACTGGAGCATATAAAGTTTGCAAGACCAAGGAGCCTCTCTTCCCAGTGATGGCCAACTAGGCCATCTTCTGCTATATATGCAGCTAGAGACAGAAGTTCAGGGGGTACTGGTTAGTTCATATTGTTGTTCCACCTATAGGGTTGCAGACCCCTTCAGCTCCTTGGGTACTTTCTCTAGCTCCTCTATTGGGGGCCTGTGTTCGAACTAATAGATGACTGTGAGCATCCAGTTCTGTATTTGCCAGGCACTGGAATAGCCTCACACGAGATAGTTATATAAGGGTCCTTTCAGCAAAATCATGCTGGCATATGCCATAGTGTTTGCATTTGGTGACTGATTATTGAACGGATCCCCAGGTAGGGCATTCTCTGGATGGCCCATCCTTTTGTCTCAGCTCCAAACTTTGTCTCTGCAACTCCTTCCATGGGTATTTGGTGCCCTATTTTAAGGAGGAATGAAGTATCCACACGCTGGTCTTCCTTCTTGTTGATTTTCTTGTGTTTTGCAAATTGTAACTTGGGTATTCTAAGTTTCTGGGCTAATATCCACTTATCAGTGAATGCATATCAAGTGAGTTCTTTTGTGATTGGGTTACCTCACTCAGGATGATATCCTTCAGATACATCCATTTTCCCAAGAATTTCATAAATTCATTGTTTTTAATAGCTGAGTAGTACTCCACTGTGTAAATGTACCACATTTTCTGTATCCATTCCTCTGTTGAGAGACATCTGGGTTCTTTCCAGCTTCTGGCTATTATAAATAAGGCTGCTATGGACATAGTGGAGCATGTGTCCTTATTACCAGTTGGAACATCTTCTGGGTATATGCCCAGTAGTGATATTGCTGGATCTTCTGATAGTACTATGTCCAATTTTCTGAGGATCTTCCAGAGTTATTGTACAAGCCTGCAATCCTACCAGCAATGGAGAAGTGTTCCTCTTTCTCCACATTCTTACCAGCATCTGCTGTCACCTGAATTTTTGATCTTAGCCATTCTGACTGGTGTGAGGTGGAATCTCAAGGTTGTTTTGATTTGCATTTTCCTGATGATTAAGAATCCCTTCGGTATTCCTCAATTGAGAATTCTTTGTTTAGCTCTGTACCCCATTTTAATGGGGTTATTTGAATTTCTGGAGTCCAGCTTCTTGAGTTCTTTGTGTATATTGGTTATTAGTCCCCTTTTGGTCTTCTTGACATTGTCCTTTGCCTTACAGAAGCTTTGCAATTTTATGAGGTCCCATTTGTCAATTCCTGATCTTACAGTACAAGCTATTGCTCTTCTGTTCAGGAATTTTTCCCCTGTGCCCATATCTTGGAGGCTTTTCGCCACATTCTCCTCTCTAACTTTCACTGTCTCTGGTGAGTTTCTTTCAATAGTCTGTGCAGGTCCAGAGCTCTAACAACATAAGATTTAAATTAGCATTCTCTAGGTTTTGTCTATAATGTGAATGATATTTCATTGGAAAGTAAAGATTTTTGAGTTAAACAAACTTAAAATGCAGAAAACTTAATTTGGTGGGGTTCTTAAGGGGTTTTTTTGGGGGGGGGAGATTTTCTAACTATGCTTTATCACTTAGCCAGGCACCTGTCTTCAAGCTAGGATCATATGAACTTTTTTTTTCTTACTCTATTTTTTTCTACAGTGAAAAAAAAAAGAGTACATATTCATGTTTTAAAATGAAGAAATGTACCAAGTGAATCACCACCATTTCCTGAATAATCCATCCTTCTTACTGATAAGAAATCCCCAATTTATCACTTTCTAAACCTTTTTGGGACCAAGTTTTTATTCTGTTCCACTAAACCATATATCAGATTTTTCTGCTGATCTTATCTTGCTTTAATTTTGTTGCTTCATAAACCACTTTTGTAGCTGAAGAACACTACTTTACCCATTACTTCCTCTCAGAAAGTCTAGAATAACAACAGCAACAATAAACGTAGATAACAATTATTACTTGCTATGTATGTAATATTTATCTCACATTATCATATGTAATTCTTAACTACGTATAATGATGCAGACACTGTTCTTAGCCCCATTTGACAGGATGAGAAATTTCAGGCACAGAACACTCAACTGGTTTGATATGGAGTCAAATCTCAAGCTTAGATGTTATTGTAGCAAATCTGTGCTTCTAACCATTATTATGCAAAGATGAACTGTGTGGGATACTTAAAATTAGGACATTTTGGCCAATAATAATTAAAATTTCCTGAATCTAATACAAAGTTTCCCCTCATCTTTTCCTGGATCTTCTTCATCTCCCCATCCTTTCAATGCTATGTCTTCTTTCTCTCTCGTTAGAAAGAAAACAGACAAATTTAAAAAAAAAAACTAGAATAAAACGAAATAAAGAAAAAGTACTAAAAACACACACAATCCAAAGAATGAGAGAGAGAGAGAGGAAGGAAGGAAGGAAGGAAGAAAGGAAGGAAGGAAGAGAGAGTGGAAGGAAGGGAGAAAGAAAGAAAGAAAGAAAGAAAGAAAGAAAGAAAGAAAGAAGGAAAGAAGGAAAGAAAGTAAATTAGAAAACATATACAAGCAAAGGTCCAGTAAGGGAGAAATGCCCAAACAAAATAATATGAGACAAACAAACAAGCAAACAAAAAACCTCCAAAAATGCCACTGAGTTCATTTTGCATTGATCATCTACTGTTGGGCAACGGACCTGCCCTTGGTTTGTATCCCTAGTTAGACTCCTTTGGAGAAAACTAATTTTTCATTTGCAAGTTGTCAATTTGAGATCGCTTCTGGATTAGGGATGTAGGTTTATGCCTACTTCCCCTCTTAGCACTGGGACCCACCCCATCAGGTCCAGACTTGTGTAAGCCCTATGCATACAGCCACAGTCTCTGAGAGCTCATGTGTGTGTCAGTCCTGTTATGTCTGGAAGGTCTTGTTTGCTTGGTGTCCTCCATCCGATCAGGCTCTTATAATCTTTCTACTCATTCTTCTGCAGTGTTTCCTGAGCTTTGAGGGGAGGGATTTGATGGAGACATCCGATTTAGGATCAAGTGTTCTAAGATTCCTCACTCTCTGAACATTGTCTAGTTTGGGGTTTGTTATTTGTTTATTAAAACACTATTTCTCTCTCATTATCAAAAAAATAGGAAGGAGAGCAATGAGGATAATGGGAGAGAGGATAAGTATTACCAAGGGAAAAACACACACACACACACACACACACACACACACACACACACGTGTCATAATAAAATAAAAATATATCTTTAATGGGAAATGGAAGTCAGGGGAAATGAGCATAATACTTATTCAGTCTTCAGTGCTAGACAATTTTAATAAGGCTGCCAATTTCACTCCACAGTAGCTATTTATCATGGGTACTAAAATAAATATTTCCAAGATGAAAGAATGTGACTTTTCTTTATTTATGAGACAGTGTGTACAGAAGTATACAAATTGTGGTGTGGATTTTTTTCTTTGTTTTGTTTTGTTTTGAGATAAAATCTTGCTAATGTAGCTCTGGCTGACCTGGAAGTCATTATGCAGCCCAAGCTGGCCTTGAACTTGTGATCCTTCTTCCTCTGCTTCTCAATGCTGGAATTACAGCTATGTGTCCAAACCAGCCTAATTCTGTTTTAAATAATATGAATGAAAAAGAGAAAGATAGTTATTCAATTTTATTTGCTTATTTGATAACTAACCAATATGGATTTCTTTCTCTTTCTTTTATCCAACAAATAGTTAATGCATACCACGTAAATGCAAGGAAGATTCAGAATGAATCATATCTCAACTAATATCTTTTTATCTAATCACCAGATCCTGTAATTTAACTACAACATAAAGGATATTGATATATATGACCAGGCATTTCATGTTACAATTTGTAACTTTGAAGGCTTAACATATAAATGTTCCATGGGTTAGAGCACATAGAAAGGATACAGTTTGAAAAATAGCCAGGCATGGGTTAAAGGTTCTGTTCTGATACTTATTTATCTAAGGTGTATAAACTTGCCAAGTTTACTTAGTGTCCCTAAGACTTAATTTCCTGATCTCCACAAGGAGATTGCAATCTAGGTTTCCAAGGGAAGGAGTTGAATATAGTGCCTCAAACAGTCTGTCTGGAAATTCAGCTCATGTTCTTGTTTACCCACTGTTATAATTAGGTTTCTATTGCCTTGATAAAACACCATGACCAAAAGCAACTCGGGGAAGAACAGGTTCATTTTACCTCACAGATGAGAACCCATCACAAACAGGGCAGGAACTCAAGGCAGAAACAGAAACAGAGAGTATGGAGGAATGCTGCTTGCGGGCTTACTCAGTCTCCTGTCTTCTAGACCCCAAGACCACCTCCTAGATATATCATCCACAGTGGACTGGGCCTTTCCACATCAGTTCTCAATCAAGAAAATACACCATGGGCCTGCTTACAAGTCAATGACTCTATCTTGTGTTGGGTTGAGAAAAACTAATGCACCCACCCTATCTTGTCTCTCCTTTAGTGGAAAATAATCTAACAGCATTAACTATATCATATAGAACATTCATAAATGTGATAGAAAAATAAAAATTCAATATATTTTGACATTATGAGTATGACCCAATGCAATTTATGTATAGTAGGAGTTAGTTGTGCTTTCTGTAACACATTAGCTCTTTCTATATTAATATGATACATATGTATCACTTGGCTGATTCTAGTTCGAACAAAGCAGAAACAGAACATGCAATGATAGTGTTCAGGATAGCTATAAGAGTATGAATCATGGATCCTCTCCAGACTCCAATTCCTAATAACACATGATGGAGAACAAAACATTCAAAAGTTTTCAGAAATGTTGAAGAGATAAGTGCGTTTTATTCTTAAAGGAAGTAAAACCTGTTATATATAGTCAAGAAATCAATTTTCTTTAAGAAAATAATTTTAAAGCCAATGAAACATCTCGGTTGGTAAAGGTGCCTGCTGTCAAGTCTGAGAGACTGAGTTCGGTCTATAGGACCCACATGATGGAAAGAGAGAACCGACTCCTAAATGTCATCTGCTGACTTCCAAAAATCCATTGTGGTCTGCTCATACCTAGACATGTATCACACCACACATACAATAAATAAATAAGTGTAGCAAACAAATCTTTAAGAAAGACAGACTTTGAGAAAGTAGTTATTCACCATATATATTCTACCAAGATGAGTTTTTAACTGTCCATGGGGTTTGGCACTTTTTCTGGTAAAATTTAGAAACTGCCTTAAATTTGATGATAACTGCCCACTGTGACCACTCCTTTACATAATTGACACATTTAAGTAACTCACCAAACTTCTGAAAGGGTTGTTTTGAAAGACTATTCTGAAAAGGAGCTTGTTCTATGACAGCAATGTTTGATAAGCTATGTATTACATAGGCATGCATATACATTACATATACATATGTATTATATATGCATAGTTGTCTTAGTCAGGGTTTCTATTCCTGCACAAACATCATGACCAAGAAGCAAGTTGGGGAGGAAAGGGTTTATTCGGCTTACACTTCCATACAGCTGTTCATCACCAAGGAAGTCAGGACTGGAACTCAAGCAGGTCAGGAAGCAGGAGCTCATGCAGAGGCCATGGAGGGATGTTCTTTACTGGCTTGCTTCCCCTGGCTTGCTCAGCCTGCTCTCTTATAGAACCAAGACTACCAGTCCAGAGATGGTCCCACCCACAAGGGGCCTTTCCCCCTTAATCACTAATTGAGAAAATGCCTTACAGTTGGATCTCATGGGGGCATTCCCTCAACTGAAGCTCCTTTCTCTGTGATAACTCCAGCTGTGTCAAATTGACACAAAACTAGCCAGTACAATACTCAAATATATGCATTGTTTATATCTCTACTTCTGTTTACAAGAATTGTTGGTATATATTTCTAATGTTTTACTCCTTCATTTCTGACTTCATTTTTATTCTTAGGCTATAGACCCTCATCAACGAATTTAAGCTTGGTTTGTAGGTCACTGTCTAAAATCATACCTGAAATGAGATGTCTGTCAGTTTGGGTTATACTGACTCTGATGCTAAAGGTTTCACAACAGGGAACAGATCTGCTGAATGTTAATGGATGTTATTATGACTCCCTGGAACAACTGTACATTCCATTCCAGAGATGTAATCATGACAACAAGGTGTCCAAACAGCCAATACTCCAAGGACTTATCCTCTATTATAATGGTATAATGTATTTTTCTTACTGTAGGGCTTCTTTTCTTCCCTTTCTTTTTCTTTCTGTTTTGTGATGAATTCAATTGCAGAAGTAGCTTGTGTACAAATCTTTTCTTTGGATTTGCTAATAAGGATCTATTGGTGATTTGGGAACATCATACCATCCCTTAGATGTTGATAAAAATTTCCACCTGAAATGAAACAGTCAATACAGGATGTGAAATGATCATGGAGAAAGGAGTCATTTAGTTCCCAGTTTCTATTTCAGACAAAAGGTACCATTCTTTGAAATCCAAAAGTATCATATGCAGGCATTAGGCTCCAAAGCCATTTACCTATGCCAGAGGATTTCCAGTCAGCAGGCCACCTTGTTTTCAGAATTTTGAAATACAATCTGTGGCTCATGTCTGCTGTTACTGAGAGGTCCTTAAATAGGATATGTTCTTCCATGAGGTAAGCAAGTGTCCAGGCGTCATCAGATGGGAGTATTTGTAAATGGGCTTTCCCACTAGCTACCAGTGCAAGAAGAGGTGGTATTTGGTTATCTTCTGCTACATAATAAACAACTCTAAGCATGGAGGCTGAGAACATCAACATTTTGTCATGATAGAATTATTGACAGGGTGTTTTGTTTTGTTTTTGTTCTAGGTGATATCAGTTGAGGTTGTGGGATGGTCAGAATGTCACAGCTTGCTTTTTAAACATGACCAGAAGGTGATAGCGCCTGCTGGCTATAAACTCAGCCGAAGCTGATATCAGAGAGATTCATTTCCCCTTTTGGGCCCCTGCACAGCTGCTTAGTTAGGTTCCAAAAAAGAACATTCCAAGCTGCAAGGAAAGGCTTGGAAATGCTACATTACTTCTGCTTCATTTTGTTGCTCTCAGACAAACAGTAGAGCAATCTAAATTCCAAGAGAGGGAAAGAAATTTCTTTTCCTGCTGAAAGGGAAGCAAAACCTCATTGAAAGGACTTGTGAAATGGGGGAATTGTTGCTGCCGTCCTTGAAATGCATTACATTCTATCACGGACACTACTGTTAGTGCCCTAGAAAGACCGCTACCATTCACTTCAAAATTCTGCCTTTTCTCTTCAGCCTTAGCCCAAAGCTGTCAAGCATTTGCCTCTCCTACACATCTGTATTCTGTTGAGGACTGTTGAACAGCCCGTTATTTATTTTATGGAAAAAGTCATCTCTGTAATGGAAGGAAAGAAGCCTTGCTGGCTGAGGTAATAATAACATTCTTAGAAACCTTCGTTTCATGCCAGACATTTTGAATAGATTGCTCACAGTCTCTTTGAAAACAAATCCTTTAAGAAAGGCATCATAGTTTCTCTTCCCTGTAACACAAAGGCTGCTCTGACTTAAGGTGGTTTGGTGATGATTTCCCAGAAAGGCAACATGGCTTGCTTGCCCAGGTCTCAGAAACACCAGGATATGCTCACCTTCAAAAATGACACATTTGCTAAGAGTACTCAGACCCCCAAAACTCAATCAACATTTCATGATGGACTACCTCAGTGCTGAAAAGACGCTCTTGAGTGAAGTATAAAGTACAGAAAATACAAAGCACTGTCAAAGCCATAAAAGTATGCTAAATGTTTGGAAAAGACAATGAGGGGCTCTTACCACACATCGTGTAGATCATGTGCCCATGAACATGAAGTTTGTGCAAAATGTGTCAAAAGGATGTCATTATTCCACCTATAAATAACCAGAAACATCAGAAAATACTGAAAATCAAGGTTCTAACCATAAAAGAACAGAAGGAAGACAGTGATGAGTACTTAGATGACTGAATGGTGAGGATGGAGACACTCAGGGGGCCCGACAGCATCAAGTCAGCTGCAGAGGGATCAGCAAACACACTGATACCCTTATGAGAGAGTAGGAAAAGGATGTTCAAAATAGGCAGTACTAGCACATGAGCAACATCAACTATTTATAACATTTCAATAACGAATCCATTCAGGTTTTCATGATAAAACTTAAGCTGCATATGCAGGATATGTATGGAAACACTGTGGTATGTTATATAATCTATGGGAATTGTTTAGAAAAACACATTACCTAAGGTCTAACTATCCAGTGCTGAGAATTAGTGATTGTATCAGAACCATCTCATGGAAAACTGGGGAGGTTATCTCACAGTTACATTTCTGTAGCCTGACTTACTTAGATGTATGGCTTGCTCAGCAAAAGCCACCTTATATATATATTTTTAACTTTCACTATTGGATATGTCTTTTTTATTAATATATTTTTTATACTCCATATTCCATTCCCCACCCCTCCCCATTCACCCTCTGACTGTTCCACATCCCACACCTCCTCCCCACCCCTGTGTCTCCACGTGGATGCTCCTCCCCACCCACCCACCTGACCTCTAAATTCCCTGGGGCCTCCAGCTTCTGGAGGGTTAGGTGCATCATCTCTGAATGAACACAGACCTGGAAGTCCTCTACTGTACGTGTGTTGGGGGCCTTATATCAGTTGGTGTATGCTGTCTCTTTGGTGGTTCAGTGTTTGAGAGATCTCAGGGGTCCAGATTAATTGAGACTGCTGGTCCTCCTACAGGGTTACCCTTCTCCTCAGCTTCTTTCAGCCTTCCCTAATTCAACAACAGGGGTCAGCTGCTTCTGTCCATTGGTTGGATGCAAATATCTGCATCTGACTCTTTCAGCTGCTTGTTGTGTCCTTTGGAGGGCAGTCATGATAGGTCCCTTTTTGTGAACGCTCCATAGCCTCAGTAATAGTGTCAGGCCTTGGGGCCACCTTACTTCTTACAGAGCAAAACAGTTTATGTTCACACATGCATGTGCATGCACGCATGGACACACATGCACACACACACACACACACACACAATCATGTATACTGATTTTCCTTCAAAAATATTTTTATATACTTCATCCTATGGTTTTCTGCCTTTTCCTGGTTTGGACATACATACTCAGAAAAGAAAATGTGTGTACTGTATAACTAATAACTAACTAGGAAAATCCAACACTTAATACTTGACAATGTCAATAGGGAATATAAATATATGCTACTGGGCCTAAAGAATAGGAATAAAAGGATTACAAAGAGAGCATTTTATTCTATATCATTCTATAGTACCCAAACGGTGACAGTCTTGGATAAATTACAAAGTTCTACCAAACCATGTTACCTGGAAATGTGCGATTGGGAATTCCAAGTTAAACTGACACCAAATGCTCTACTCTGTAGACAGAGACCTTCATTTTCCTGGTTTTGGGTTATATAGACTTCTAGTCATTTTCTCAGTTCACCTTCAAGTATATAATATCAGGAGGGTGGTTAGTATCATTGTATTTGCTCCATATTTTCTGGTGAACTTTGTACAGAATCAAAACTTTAATATATCCTATAGGAGAAAAATCACCAAATATTAAATTAAATACAACAAAAACCTACAAACTATTTCAAAGTACATTTACAAAGTGGGTACAGGAGGGTTTTGAAAATAGTTAATATACTTTTTCACATTTTAAAATTACATTTGTGCATGTGTCTGTCTGTCTGTCTTAATATGTAAAAGATTTTACAGAAGGTGAAAGTACTTGTTGTGAAGCCAGATAACCTGAGTTTGAGCCCTAGAACCTACGTGAGGGCAAGATCCTACTCCATAAATTCTCTCTCTCTCTCTCTCTCTCTCTCTCTCTCTCTGGGTGTGGGTGCTCTTTCTCTCTTTCTGGCTCTCTTTGTGTATGTGCTCTCTCTGTCTCTGTATCTCTCTCACACACCCACACTCACAAACACACCACACAATAGATTTTTTAAAACGTAGTGCACTAAACTTTAAAAATGAACACTATGCACATATAAACACAAGTTGTTATAATAAATGTGGAAACCCATCAAATAATTTTTAAATCAAATTAATTTTTGAGAAAAGTTGAAATCTATAAATATTCACTTTCTAAGTTACATATGTCTGTATTTTGTACATTTTTTATAAGAAGTGTGTGCTTATGTCATGTCTAAGAGAGTTAGTTCATCTACGTTCCACTGGGAATCTTGGGAATATTTTCTGTACTAAATAGGCTTCTAAAAAGTGCTTTTTAACACATTAAGTCAATTATCCTTTTCACATTCCTTACTGTCCTCTTTTGTCTGAAATATTTATTCCATTTCTGGCTCTGATCAGTGCTCTATGTTTTTTGCCAATAAATAATTGTGATATTTACAATAAAATAGTAAATGAAATTTGAAGTTAGATTTTTGAGTTCTTATCTCCCCTATGGACCATGGAGTTATTGGCATTCGTGGTCACCTAACTTTTGTGTCCTACTGAGAATGCAAGAAAAAAGTCCGAGGTCCCGTAGTTCTGAAGGACCAGGAAAACTTAATGGAACTACCTCATACATTTGAGGATCAAGATATGAAATGAAGCCATTGTTACCCTGAAGCACATAGTGTGCTAGTGACATTTTTTATTTCCGTAATACAACAGCATAAACAATACAACTTATAAAAGAAAGGCTTTCTTTGGGCTTTTGTTCCCAGAGGGATAAGAGGCCATCACATCATGGTGGGGAAGAAGTGGCAACTGACAGGCATGGTGAACAGAAAAACTGAGAGCTCACATCTCAGGTCCAAAACAGGAAACAGAAAAGACAAAATGGGAATGGTGTGTGACTTTAAAACCTCAAAGTCCACTCTCAGTGACATATTTCCTTCAGCAAGGCCACACCTCCTAAATGTACCCAGACAGTGACACCAACCGGGGACCAAGTATTCAAACATTTAAGCCTATAGGGACATTCTCATTCAAACCACTGTGCTCACATTAAGATGATATGCAGAATTGTTGCAAGACTTGGTATCTCAAATATTCAGACAAAGGGAACACTATAAGGTATATGGTGTGTGTGAGAAAGCATGGGGCACATCAAGGTAATAATACATGTTGTTATATAACATCCCTATAACATTGTTGTGTCCTCCCAAAGAAAATGTATTGAACATGTAGGTGCCACTCCCATAAAGATGGTAGGAAGAGTAAGCCTCATACTCAAGTCCTCAAGTTGGCACTGCTGCACTGTTTTATTAGGTGGATAAAAGTGTGTTACTGGGTCGATTCTTCACCACCCCCATTTAAGGGTAGCTGCTTGTCCTCGCAGGCCTAGCTGTTAACAGAGCATTCTTACCAATCCTATCCACATGTGATTCAGAGCCACAATACAATCCTCCACCCTTGGGATTTAAATAAATTCCAGTCTAAATTGATTTAGTTCAGGCTGACCTGATTTAGCAAACCTTAAGGTGTCTGGATAAGTTCAATTGACAAGATTACATTTTCTACAACAGAAAGAAAGTGGTTCTGTATGTATTCTAATATGAATTATGTGAAAACAGAAAGATTCATTTATACCAGAGTTTAATATCCTGAAAATCTTTCCCTACCAAAATCAATAAAAGTTCATAAAAGACTGTTAAACAGTATATGTAACACTGCCTAAATACTTTAACATACACTTATATATATATATATAAAAATATATATATATATAATATATATATAAATATATGTATATAGAAAAGTATAAGAAAGAATTTTTATTTTATTTTATGACTGACAATGTATAATAATTAACTAACAATTTACTCACTCAAAAGTATTTATTGGATATTTTTATGTGTTAAACACAAGAAAATTCAATTTCATAGCTTCAACCCACAATTTACTATATTCAAACCCAAACGTATATAGAATACAGCCTCTTCCAAATAGTCATTTGAGAAAGATATGGATAACTGGTTGTCTATAAGATCATATAGTCTATACTAAAAAATTCAAGACCAAATGAGGTCTGAATCCTAACACAGTCACTACTCAAGAAGGATACAACATAAGAGAATAGCAAGAGTCTGAGCTCAGAAATAAGACAGTTCTACACCACACTTAATTGGCTCTAACTAAATAATAATAATAATAATAATAATAATAATAATAATAATAATAATAATAATCTTCACAGCAGAGACTAAATATGTGTCCAACACACTATTAGGAGTTGATTTCTTTGTTGCTCTATTCTAACTGAAATTATAGGTTGAAGTACTATAAAGTTTGTGGAGTATGTCATTGTTTCTCACCAAACTACCCTGGGTTAATAATAAGTTTAGAGATTTAAAAAAAATTCATCATTTGGGACTGCTGTTCAATTCTAAAGCTGTCCACAACAAGTGTACTAATTCGAGCTCTCTCCCTTTTTTACTTCCTTCCTTTCTTCCTTCCTTCCCTGAAGCAGTCCTGTGTCTTTCTGTATCTTGATTGCTATTTTTTCAAGGTTTCCCTTATTCTCTACTTTATGTCTTTGTAAAATAAATTAAGACAATAATTTAAATAGACATAGGCAATCCTATTTAAGCTCATTTGCTTGGTAGTTGTATGTAATGTACACATTATTTCATGTTTTCTGAGTCGGTAGCAGGCCCATATATGAAATGCTGACATGAGGCACATGACACACAGAATTCTAGAGATGCAGATTAAGGGGAAAAAAGAGAATGGTTGAGCCAAATAAGTTTCCAGGTAGCCATCATTTGAATTCTGACTATCAGCTCAAAGAAGAGGCATTTATTTAATTGTATTTTATTGCTTAGGGAAGTTCCTGCCATGCATTCATTTATCTTATCTATGCTTGGATTATTTCAAGCCCTAGTAGCATATATTGCTCAGCACGTTTTGCTAGACAGCCTATTGACATTTCTCGGATGAATTTAACTTGCTGCACTATCCCTTGTATATTGAAATTATTTTCTCAACAAATAGAACGAAAGAACCTAAAGTATAAACTATGCCCTGATAAAAGAAAGATTTTTAATTCTCTTTTCTAAACTTGCTTCTACAAATATCCCAGAACAATCCTGACAGAGATATCATATACAGACATTAAGCTCCAGATCCACCACCTGTCTCTGTTGTGACTCATAATACAAACATAGACCCTCTGTGTCGCCTCTTTCCTAGAACTTTAAAATATAACCCACAGCTGTGTCCCCTTCTGCATGGCCTGTGTGTATGAGAGGACCCTCCATACAGTGGGACAGAATCTAAGTAGTCTTACATAATTTTTTCAATCCTGGGCATCTTTACAAATAAGTGCTTTTTTCTACATGTACTAGTACAGTATAAGACACAATTTATTCCAGACCCCTACAAAATGGATGGGGTCAGGGACTTCAAGCTTCCTTCTCCACCCTAGCTATTGAGCTTTGTAGTTGTAGTGAAAAGGTATACAAAGAAAATAGTGTGCATATATTTCGATAAATCTCCACTGTGAAGGAGGGAGAGAGAGAGAGAGAGAGAGAGAGAGAGAGAGAGAGAGAGAGAGAGAGAGAGAGAGAGAGACTGAGAGACAGAAAGGGCAAATTTGGCCCATGGTATTTAAGACAAACTTTTAATTTATCCAAGGGCACAATCCACACAAAATATGGATTCCTGAGGAATGAACATGGATTTGCTCTTTATAGAGTTGCATATCCAAATAAGCAGTATTCAAATACATATTTGTTGAGCTATAAGGTTTTTGTCTTCAACTCTGTGTCCTTCGCTTGCCAATTCATACGTAATATGGCTATTTACCAACTTCTGGATGAAATGATACTAATATTCCACAGGGACCTATAAATCTTTACAATATCTCTTGAAAGTTGGAATCATAAACTATTTGCAAGAGTGAAAGAGTTCAGGACACCAAATGCAACAAAAATAATGAAATTAAAGTTTTCATTTTCTAATGCTTGGAATGGCTCCTATAATTCTTTGGATACTGACAGCATTTTTAAAATATTATAGATCAACTGTCTGTTTCTGCTGATTCTACAAGAATCCAAACATTTATAAACTTGAGATTCATTTTCTAGTTGGCAGTAAATTTTACTCCTTTTGGTCCACTAAGGTGGAAAAATGTGTCAGTGTCAGAATAGGTCTTGAATCTCCAGTCTCAGTTCAAACAAAACCAACAGAAAATATGGATAATGTTTACTCTGAAGACAGGGACTCCTCTCTTTGCCTTTTAAGTTAATTGCTGGCAGAGACATGTACATAGAATGTGGGTTTTACTTGTTTGCCTTTCATTTTCTCAGTTTACTCTAATGATAGTGCAGAGGAATGTTTTCTCTACACATAATACCTTTTAAAGCAGATCTTGTTTTGTCCTCAAATATCTATTGATGGGTACACAGTTCTCTTTGATGTGTTTGACCCCCCCCCCCTTTCTGGAAATAGGTCTAAATTCTAGGGTTTGGATTTTCATGTACTATGTGAGGGGTCTCCCTCTGTTTTTCCTTATGTCTTGTCCTTTAAAGAACCTGTGAAAATATTGTTTTCACATAGTAATTGGTCCTGTCAGTGACTCTACTGAGCTTTGGAATCAATCACCCTAAATACATAGTATTTTACAGCAAAGTTCCAATTATGGTCTCTTTACCAGGTTTCTTCTGATAACATAGTTGTTTTGGTTTTTGTTTGTTTTGTTTTTATTAGCCCCAATTTATCCAAAAGAATACTGTGAAGTATAGGAGCCCTCAATGGCCAGCTTCTCTTGCAGCTACCCTTTCCTTCGAGGCCAGAGATCCAGTACATTTGAATAGGCTTGGGTCATTTTACAGCTCATTTCCCTCTTCTTGTATCTTTCTGAAGTTCTGCCACCTCATGACTCATACTTATGCCATCAATTTCTCAGTTTTCTTCCAAAAATATCTTCCCTTGTTTTCTCTAGGACGTTTGACGTCTGTTTTTATCCCTAGGCTCCTAATGAATCTCCTGGACACAGCTGAGATTTTGCTCAATAAATCCAAGTGCTTCTCATTGCTGCCACTATAGAATTCTTGCTGGTTCTTAGTTGGAGAATCAGGACACAGATCACATAGAGCTTATTTTTTATCTTTAGTCCTACAGCTGGATAGAAATCAATTGCTAGTAGATTTCTTTGTTTTCAGCTTATAGCCTTATCTCCAAATAAATGGTGGAGGATTTACCTTTTTCTTACTCTTGATCTTTTTTTTAAAAAGTAATAGCTGATGCCACACATGTAACCGGTTTAATTAAGTTGTTGTTGAGAAAATGGTCATATCTGAAGCTGGGGAGACAGCTCAGTTGGTAGAATGCTTGCCAGGCAAGCATGAGGATCTGGTTTTAATCCCCAGAACCCACATTTTAAAGCTGAGCATGGAAGTATGCTCTTGAAATCCCAGCCCCAGAGGGATAAAGCAGAGACAAGCAGATCCCTGGGGCTCCCTGGCCAGCCATCCTAGTCTGCTTGATGATTTCTAGACCAGTAAAAGACCCTGTCTCAAGGAAAAGATAGAAGGCACTCCAAGAATAACACCCAAGATAAGGTTACCCTCTGGTCTCCACATATAAGGCAAACATCAAACACATATCTACACTTAAGCACACATACACATATGTAAACACACACACACACACACACACACACACACACACACACACACACACATATAGAAAATGATCATATTTTCGTACTCATCAGAGACAAACTGAGTTTGGGCAAGTATTACTAAGTTTTCCAGGTAGGTTATTGTAATTGACATTCTCTGTTTCCTCCCAAGTCCTTCATCATGTGCTCCTTGTCATCCTGTATGTTATTTTTCTCTTGTATGGGCCCCTTCGCTTACAGGAAAGCAGGGCATTTTGAAAAGACTTATTTGATGCAGCTGTTGTGCAAAAGTTCCTCAAGTATGTCAGTGTTGAATGTCAGAAGGCTGTTTTTTATTACCAAGCTGCATATGTGACAGCCATCCGTAACCCTCACCCTATCCTTGACCCTTTCTTCCAGAGAACAGACCAGTCTTTTGTTTTTTCTCTTAACATTTTCCATTTTCAATGTCTGTGGTTAGTAAGTCTCTGTGGGATCTTGGGCTACTTTTCAAGGACTCTTAATCCAGACAGCTTCACATTGGAAAATCTTACTTGAAATTTCCCACACCACTTGAATCCTGATGAGACCATGTGCATTGCTCCGGCCCATGATCTGCGCAGTCCAGAGGGTTTGCACTTCCGTATCTCTTCTTTCATTTTTGGAAGCAATATGAATTTTTGAAAATGTCTTTCAGTACACTTTACATTCTCACCAAGGCATGGCATTACTATTTTAATATGTCACATATAACTTATCTAAAAACACACTGTCATCTAGATTGAATGGATCCAGAAAGGAACTTGCAGTATTCTGTATGTATTAGACATTATATAATATGGAATTTTTACTTAATAATTGTAATGATTTCTGGTGACAATATATCATCACTTTTGAAATTTTTATTATGCAAATTGCATCTTTCATTATAGGAAATTTAGGAAACCTAAAATAAAAGAAGCACAGAATCTCTCATTCCTATTTCAAATTTAAAGCAGTAAATATTATATGTTATATATGATATACTAATACCTAATGTAATAGTACAAATACAATAATATATAACATGATTTATAAATATATGTTGCACATCCAGGCATGGTGGTACATGCCTTTAATCCTAGCACTCAGGCAGCAGAGACCACCCTGATGTACAGAACAAGTTCTAGAACAACTGGGACTACAAAAAGAAACCTGTCTTGAAAAACCAAAACAAACAAACAAACAAACAAACAAACAAAAACTATTTATTTCACTAATCTTATTTTATACAACATTTCTCCTGGGAGTTTAGATATTTCATTGTTTCAAAGCACTACTGTGCACTCTGCCAAATCATTCATGGCCCTAGGAGTCAACTATATTTGACTGTAGCATAGCATACCAACCTATCTTTCAGATAAAAATGAATATGCAGCATTTTACATGCATTCTACACAATATGAAAAAAATGTGTACTTTGCAAAATCATTCATAGTGCTAGGAGTCAATTATATTTTTCATCTTTGTCTTTCTGATAACTGTGAAAGTAATTTTATTTTGATTCATGTTAATTGAATTATAATGTACAGCTTTTATTGATTTTTTTCCTCTGAATGTTTTTCTCAAAGTACAGTGTCTATATGGAAAGAGATTGTACACAACTGTAAAGTGAACTGAGAAGTATCTGGAGAAGGTGGCTGACTGATGCTGTTTAACAGTGTGCTTTGTTGGTGTGCTGCTATGTGTATCCGCAGTACTTAAAATGCAAATGTTGAGAGACTTGGCCCTTTAAGTGCTTGGCTACATTAAATGCCTGCTGCTGATGATGATTTTTTTAAAACAAATTGAAGTAAGTATGTAGTTGGTACTGTAGGCTGGAAATCCATGTTTCATCTAGTTTATCTCATGATGGGTGGACTGAAACTGAACTCTTGGACACAGAATCAGAGATAAGTTAGTATGAATTTCCCTTCCAAGGCTTCTCAGAATGGAGTGCCAACCACCAAGATGATGTGGTGGCATCTTTTGCTGATGCTGGTGTGTAATCACACAAAAAGAGTACTTGGCAAGACTTGAGGCAGAGATTAGGTCCAAGGCTTCACTAGAGGGTGGCTTTCCTTGCTTTGAGAAGCCCACATAGGCCGTGTCCTTAACAGATTTGTTTCTAGAAGAAGCTCTTCTGAAGACAGTAACACTGGCAAGCTACGCCGAAAATGTCTACACTTGAAAATGAACTTGCTGCCCTCAAAGCTCAAATCACCAACATTGTGACCATACAGAAAGAAGCAACAGAGACAGAGTGCGGGCAATGTGGATTCTACCACATTTATTACCTTAGTGTCACCTCCTCCCCTATGACATGTGTTTCCACCCCTGTATCCCCTATACTGGGGCATGATCAAAATGTGTTTTCTATTTATCTGATTAAAAAGTGAAGAAAGCCAAATCCCAAATATGGTAGAAATTATTAATGATACCATGTAAAGCCTCCATCTGCCAAGAAGCCAGAGCAAACTGTAAAGCACGGGCCAGTGGATGCTGCTGCCCTTATAACAGAGGCTGGGAATGAGATGTTTGTTTATCAGTATCCAAGCAACCTGCTATTTAAGTAAAATATTTAACTGGAAATACTTTGAGCCGGACTTACATAAGTTCTCACACTGCTTTGGAGCAGAGTTTACATAGGAAGTATATGATGCTCACTGTTGAATCTCAATATTGCTTTCTGTGAGATGGGATGGGGGGCAAAAAGGTTGCCTATACCTCATTGCCACTTAAAGCTAAAGAAGTGAATGTACTATTCAAGTAGTGACAAATTAAATTATTGAATTAAATCACTACTTAAGTAGAAGCCAGAATGTATGATCTTTCTTCAGCTTAATAAATGGTCTAATAAAGCTGACTTGTTGCTAAGTGAACACTACTTCCGGTAATGTCAGCATAATGGAGTTTAATTTTTTTTAATATTGTTTAAAATATTCTTTATAGTGAAACATTACTGAATAGAGGGATAAATTTCCTGTAAGTTATTTATCATTAGTCAGAATGATGAATTACATTATGCCATATAAAACTTAGGTATAATGGAGTGTGTGTATGAAGGTGTCATTATAAAACTCATTACTCTGTATGCTAACTTAAAATCAATTTTTAAAATAGGATACTAGAGAGATAACTCAGTCAGCAGAGTCCTTCCTGTAAGCGTGAGGACTTGAGGTCAATCACCCACAACCCACATAAACAACACTTTTAATCTCACTTCTGAGGAGATAGATTTAGGCAGAAAAAAATTCTAGGGTTTGGAAGGATATTTTGTAAATAATCACTTTTAACTCCTTAACAAATTTTGATGATTTTTCTGTTTCTGATATATTCCAGTGTAGTTAATTTCAGATCCTTGGGGCTCGCTAGCTAGGGAGCTTAACCTACTTGGAAAGCTCCAGGCTGTAGTGAATTACTTAATTCAGGCTCCAGTGAACTATTTAAACCACTTTGGCTCCTGGTGGGTCGCTCACTCGCCACACCCACCCAGGAGCTCTCTGGATTCAGGAATGAAACACACATGCACGTGCCCGCGTGCGCGCGCGCGCGCGCGCACACACACACACACACACACACACTCAATGGCTGAGCACTTCTAAACCTTCCTGCAGCTAGCACACACTTCCCTTCCATATTCCTGGCTTAACACCTTCTAAATATATTTTATCTTTGCTGCCGTTCTAGGCAGCCTCCCCTCCCCGACCCCCCAACCCATAGGGCCACATTCCCTTTCCACCTACATTGTAGGATGCTTTCTCTCCTGTAGCTCTTAAATCTTACCTCTCTCCCTCCTAGTCATGGCAATTCTCTTTTCCTTTCCTCTTTCTAGGTCCCTTGCCCACACTATCTAAAATTTCCACCCATCTCTTTGCCCAGCCATTGGCTGTATGGCAATTCTTTATTATCAATCGAAGGCAACTGGGGGAAGGGACCATCAGGTATGGAAGTGTCGCTTTGGGGAGTAGAAGTAAGAAAAAGCATTAGAACCAATTCCCAACACCAGGCCAATGAGAAATCCTGTCTTAAAAAACAATCATCTTTCCAGAGAATGCTGTAGGAAATTTTTATGCTTTAAATATATTAAGCCTCTACCTTTATTATATGATGCAAATATTTTAATGTTTTATTCACTCAGGCCAATTATGCCTAATAATAATTTTCATGAGAACTTGTTGATACATATACATAATGAATTTTAGTCATTTTTTCCTATATTACTCTCATATCTTCCTTCCCACTCCCATTTTTCTCTTTCCTCTTCTCAACTAGATGCCTTCAACTTTCATGTCTTTATCTGTGACGCAATGAGTCTTATTAGTGTTTACCTGAGCATAGGTGACAGCTTGTTTACTGGAGTATGGATACCTTACCAGTGATTATACCACTGAAGAAAGGGTCTCTGTCGCCCTCATCAACCTCTTCCTCTCCAATCAAGCATCAATTGCATAGAAATCCTCAAGAGAGGTTGAAGCCCTATGTGGCCCTCTATCTTCCACAACAGGGTGTTGACAGGCCCAATCTTTTTTCATTTTATTTCTTTTTTTCTTCTTCACAATTTCATGCATGCATATAGTGTATTTCAGTTATTTTCAATCCCATCACCTTTCCCCACACCCGCCACTCCCACATAACCCTTTTGTCTTCTCAAATATTAATATTATTGCTGTATCTTTTTGGTTTGCTTCAGGATTTGACAATCATTGGGTTTGCTTGAATATACATGGAAGAGATGTTATTTGCTAGAGCATCCGCAACATGCCAGTGTCTGTACCACTGGGAAAAATGATTCTCCCTACGTCACTAATCAATCACTAGCTACCAACAGCTCCTCCAGAAGGGGTGGCTTCCTGAGTCCTGTTTCTATGCATGATAAAATGTTTGCAAAGTCCACCTTGAGCAGATTTTGGGCAGGTAACTGCAACCGTTTAAGTTCATAACTGTAATGGCCATGTTATGACTGTAAGTCAGTAGTTCACAATATTCTGCCCCTCTCCCTCTGGCTCTTCCATTGTTTTCTCCTGTTCTTTCTGTTGTTCCCTATGACATGGAGAGACTGATACAGATATCATATTCATGGCATGAGATTCAACCATCATTTATTCTTCGTACTTTGGTCAGTTATGAATCTCTGTAGTAGCATCCCCACACTACAAAAAGACTTTCTCTGACCAAAGCTGACAGCAACAGCGCTATTGAGCACAGACATAAATATTCAGAAAGAAATTTAGCAAGTGTATTCTGTCCAATTAGTAAACAACAGCAGGACCTCATCAGTCACAGGCTTTTGACAAGGTTTATACTGCAAGGTTGAATTTCTTCCTATGGAAATGGTCTCAGATACAAGTTGTTTACTTGTATCTGAGACACTTGTATCTGTAAACACAGTTGTTTACAACCATAATAGCAGACTTGTTGCTGTAGCACCAGTAGGCTCAACTTGCCTGAGTGGCCAGTATTGCTAAACACAGAGTCTGTAGCTGAATAAGACTGTTGTTCACAATTCTCTCTCAGATCACTGCATAGCACCTACTGGAACATCAAGGACTAGCCCACAGGGCAGAAGATTACTGCTCAGATCCACTGCATTTTGTCTACAGCTGACAACCAAAGTTTCTTCAGTAAATACAAACTCACTGTGTTTTTCTGGTAGATTACTAATAGCAATATCAATTATCTATATTGTTTTGGAGACTTCCAGGGCCTCCTTAATCAACAACTTGGAGTAAGACAACCCACCGCGAGCACCTAGGACTTTCATTTAATAACCTAAGCCTTCTGAAAGCAGTGCTATCCACCTATGTAAGATACCTCCATTCAAGTTTTCTCTTTAATTTCATTTGGTATTAATTTATCAAGTATTAGTTGGTTTTTTTTTTTTTTTTTTGGTTTTTTTTGAGACAGGGTTTCTCTGTATTGCCCTGGCTGTCCTGAAACGCACTCTGTAGACCAGGCTGGCCTCGAACTCAGAAATCTGCCTGTCTCTGCATCCCGAGTGCTGGGATTAAAGGCATGTGCCACCACTGCCTGGCTAAGTATTAGATTTCTTTACTGCTTTTCCATACATTGTTAGTCTTGGTTCATTCACTCTTCCTCACTGCCTTCTCTCCCACAGCTCCCTGCGCCCTTTTCCGCCTTCATCTTTTCACCCACAGTGTTCTTCCTTTTCCTTTTGTATCTCATACCTCCTACTCTGCTCTCTCATTGGTCCCTTTCTGGTTTCTTTGGCTCTCTGTGCATTCATTCCCACCTCCATTGCACATGTTTACAGTTACAAACTAGGATTTGCATATGAGAGGCAGCCTGCAGCATTTGTCATTCTGGTCCTGGGTCACCTTTCTACAAATATAATGATTTTTATTTTGCTTTACGACTGAGTAATATTCCATCAAGTATATGTAACACATTTTCCTTATCCATTTATCAGTTGATGGTTATCTTGGCCTATTCCATTTCCTAGCTGTAGCGAATAGAACAACAATGAGCATGGACATGCAGGTATCCCTGGTGTATTCTATAGAGTTCTTTGGTTATATGCCCAGGAGTAGTGCAGTAGGGTCATAGGAAAGCTTATTTCCCATTCTTTGGAGAAATCTTCACATTGATTTCCAAAGTGGCTAAGATAGAAATCTTTTATTGCCATTTTTCATGTGCTTTTAATGGTAGCTTAAGCAAAACTGAAACTTTTTTTTTATTTCATACTACAAAAAAAATTGAAAAACATTTAATGGTACACTGGCATGCAGTAAGCAGCAATGTTAGGATATATAGTTATACATAGACTTTGTAGTACTTCAGTAATTGTTACTGAAAGTGAAACCAGATACTGGTGTGATGGTACAGTGTTTAAAAGCACTTGATGCCAAGCCTGATGACCTGAATTCAGTCATTGAGACCCACATGGTGGAGCACGAGAACTGATACCTGCAAGTTGTTCTGAGATCTCTACACTTACACTGCCGTACGGGAATATCCTTCCCAACAAATTAAAACATAATTTTTGAATGTTTAAAGTGAAACTAGGCTCAACCATTTTTGTGATAAGAGTGAGAAGTGCTGAGGACTGTATTGACTTTCTGGCAGTCACTGAGATTTTGAATCATGGTTGACATTAATTGGCTGCTCAATGTTCCCCTAGCTGGGCTATCTAGCTGTTATATTCAACTTTTATAAGCATAGTATCTTAGTCAACATAACGAAAATAAAAGTACCTATTTCAAGCATTGCGATAAGAATAGATTGAATTTAGGTGTCCCACACATATTTGGAACTTGACAAACACTACTTAGTTTCTTCTTTTCTAAGGCCCTGGACCTGTTGGAAGACTGGAGTCCTTTCCTTTAATATGGAACACGGATCTAAGTTTCTTGGCACTAATGGCATAATTTCAAATTCAAAAATCTATATCAAAAGATGATTATTAAGCTTTTCACTTATTATATGATGGGCATGTTTTTTGATGCTAGAGATATGGAACTGAAATGAAAAGGAAGATCATATGCCTTTTTGTAGCCTAGATACCATTTGGAAAGTATGCAGTAAACATGTAGCAATTTAATACATTACAAATGAGCCACATTAATGTGGTAAAGGAATGAGTTATGATCTGGAGGCATAAATTTTCTCAGAAATAATCACAGCACTCTAGAAAAAAGAACATGATTTGTTGCAGAAAATATTTTAAAAGATGGGCAAGTTCCTGTGCTACATTTGGCACCAGCAGGCCAGGTGGCTCCGGCCAGGTGTTCTTATCTCAACGGACTCTCTGACCTGAAGTTCCAAAATCTCTCCACCCAGCTTGCTAAGTTCCCACTGGCAGGTCACTACCACACCAGCCCCATGCTTCAAAACCCTCACAGCCTTTGTGGTGCACCTCAGGCAAACCCACGCTTTGCCACCATACCTTTCTCTCTTGAACCTAGATGAGCCACCATGTGAAGGAAAACACCACAAAAACTTAGTTCAGAAACAATGGTAACTCAATCGCTGGACACAACAACTAGAATCCTAATCTTGTAAGCCATATGAAATCTTATCCTTCCAGTGGCCAATCCACCAAGACTTTCCATAAGCTGGGGGACACTTGTAGCTACATCTTGTTCTCATGCTATCCCTGTCCAAAAAGACCTAACTCTCTCCTGCTTCCTCTCTTCCTCCATCTAACCTGGAAGTCCCACCTACTTGCCCAGTGATTGGCTCCTTTATTCATTAGGGGATAGTTCACAAGAAGTCACCTGAGTATGTGACTCATTCCTCGCTCCAGAAAGCGGAACTAGCATCAAAATATAACAGCACCAGGGCCATCTACAACTGTGATATAATAGACAAATGGACTTATATGATAACAGTATCCAGATACCTTAACTCAGTAAAGAATAGCTATGTCTCTTGTTTTTATTTTTTAGAAGAGGTTTTATTTTTATTTTTTAAATTATGTGTGCTTGGGCATTGTGCACAGGTGAGTGTGGCTGCCAGTGGAATCCAGATAATAGCATTGAATGCCCCTGGAACTGGAATTACAAATGGTTGTGAGCTGCTCAATGTGTGCTGGGAACTAAATTTGTGTCATATGCTAGCGCAGGAAGTATTCTTAACTGCTGAGCCACCTTCCCAATTCCTTATTTTTACCATTATTCTGGCTATATTTAGCTATTGGTAAATTAAAAAAGCATTTACTCCATGCATGCCATGTACAAAGCACTTAAGATATATAGATGGGAACAAAGCAGGTAGTTTTGTATGCTACTATTGAACTTCTAAGTTAAGTGTAGAAAGTAAGATATACATTGAAAAAGAATGCTGCTGTGGAGGAGGACCTGGATTTGGTTCCCAGACTCATATGGTGGCTCACAACCATCCTTAACCCCTCTTCTGATCTCTGTAGGCACCAAGAATTCATGGGGTACACATACACATATGCAGACAAGACAGTTTATACATATAAAATAAACAAATCATATATATGTATATATAATTAGTAATTCTAGCATAGCACTCTGATTAAAATGCTAACTATAATACCATGTAGTCATAAATACGTCTTTTCATTTTCATTTCCTCTGTGGTGGATTGGATGAGAAAGTCCCACAACAGTTGGTTGTACTGTTTGGAGATTCTCAGGCAGTGTGCCCTTGCCATAGGAAGACATCTATTCCCAGTTTGCTTTTTCTTTCCTGTTTCTGTTTCAAGATGTAAGCTTTCATATTCTTGCTTTAGCCCCATGCCTCAGCTCTACCATCATCAGACTCCTACCCTCTGGAACCAAAAGCCCCAAATAAATCATTCTTTCCATAGGCTGCATTTGTCATGGTGTTTTATCTCAGCAATAGAAAAGTAACAATTCTCAAAGATTTAGTTTCTTCATATATAAAAATAAATATAATAGGCATTAACCACCCTCAGATTTGTCCTGGGTTTTATGAGCTAATAGATATAAAATGACATCACAATAGCATTGCTTCCACACACTAAAGATAAATTTGAGTAACCTTGAATGAGAGAATGCTTGAGATTTATAATCACATATTTCTACAGAACTTAAAAGTACTGTTTTGTAGCATTAACATGTTTTAAGAGTTATTTATTTATTTATTTTATGTATGGGTGCTTTATCTGCATGTACACCTGCATGCCAGAGGAGGGCACCAAATCACAGTATGGATGATTATGAGTCAACATGTGGTTGCTGGGGATTGAACTCAGGACCTTTGCAAGAGCAGACAGTGGTCTTAACCACTGAGCTATCTCCCCAGCCCACATTAATATATTTTAATTCTATCTCTATGAATCTGTTTTCAAGATGCTCACACAAGGTACATTAATGATTACTATGACTTTTTTAGTAGCAAACTTTTATAAACAGTATTACAGGATAACTCCTCAAATTGTAGTAAACTCTTGGTATGGAAAAGCATTTAAGAGAAAAGAAGAACTATATAGACTAATGAATACAAACTAATACATTAAGAAAAAATACACTGTGAATAATTCATTTTTCCTCTAAAAATATCATACTGTATTGCTATAGGAAAAAACAGAAAAAAATGCTATACTGTTTTGCTATAGGTAAAAGCAGAAAAAATGAACACATATATTAACAAGTCTGCTGTTTAGGAGCTGGAATTATGGAGATATTCCATCTCTGTTGTGATGGTTTAAATGAAAAATGTTCCCCATAGGCTGGGACATTTAAATCCTTGGCTACAGTTGCTAGCATTGTTTGGTGAGGTTTAGGAGGTACAACTGTACAACTTGGCTGAAGACAGGCTTTGAGAGTTCATAACCTTGCTATATTTTCAGGTTCTCTCTCTCTCTCTCTCTCTCTCTCTCTCTCTCTCTCTCTCTCTCTCTTTCTCTCTCTCTCTCTCTCTCTCTCTCTCTCTCTCCCCTATATACCTGCACTTGAGCAAGTATTCTCTCATCCTCCTACTATACTGTGATGCTTGCTGCCTCTTGCCAGGCTTCCCTGCCATAATGGAAACTAGAACTGGAAACCAGAATAAACTCTTCCTTCTGTAAGTTGATTCTAATCATGATATTTTATCATAGCAACAACAGAAAAGTAACTAATCCAGAAATACTGTGAGTTTCTAAAGTATGCATGTTGTTTTAAAGTGTTTTAATTTTAAATAGATTTCATACTTGAATAATAAGCAAGGTATTACATCTTGGAATAATCTTTTTCTCCCTGCACATTCACTCTTCCCCTTTTACAAAAGCATTTTCAGGGTCGGCACCATGACTTGGTGGATGAAGGTGTCTCCTGCCAAGCCTAAAGACTTGAATTTGATCCCGTAGGATTCGCACAGTAGAAGATTGCCACCTCCTGTGTGTTGTCCTCTGACCCACATGAGTTTCTTCCGTGCAGAATAAATAAATAAATAAATAAATAAATAAATAAATAAATAAAATGTGACTATTTCTACAGACATACTTAAAATTTGACAAAGTAAAATGAGTCAGTCATATGCTGGAGCACATTATTTAGACATGCTGAAATAAATGTAAATGAATGATTGTTTAATGTGTTTAATTTCTAAACTTCATTAAAGTGTAAGTGAATTCGTTTAACATCTACAGTGCAAAGAGTTGGAGCTATTTACTTTTCTGGAAAAAAAAAAAAAACTTTCCTTACATCATGTCTTTTTCCCTGAGAGGTGAAATGAACAATCAACATTATTTAGATTTTAAGTAGATTTAAATTTCTCTTCCATAAACAAAGATATAACATTTCGAGAGTTAAAAGGTAACTAAATGCTAGGAAGAAATCACTTAAGCACAAAATAAGGCATTACTATTTGAGCCCGTGACAATTAGGTCATTTATGACCTTGGTGTTAGTAATTTTGTAGGGCAGCTGGTGATACAAAGCAGATGGCCGTGAAGGGCAAGCAAGCAAGTGGAATTAGAGATTATATGCAAGTCTTGTTAGTGGTGTGTCTGCAAAGAGTGGGCAAGGAACAGGACAACAACTGGAGGAGGGTGTAGGGTAAAACGAGAGCTTGTTTATTTCATTGGGATTTTGACTTTTTAATGAGCAAATTATTCATATTAATGAAAGCATGTTATTCATATTAAAATCCAATATGAAAAGAGCTGGAATAGAGTTGAAACTACAGGGGGGAAAAGATAATCTATGGAATAAGGTCATAGAGGAGGTAGGAGAGATGGATCCAAACTAAAGATGAAGAGTTTATCACTAAATAGGATGAGTAGGTAGACAAGGTCATAATTTTGAGATGAGTGAGAAAGTCTAATTTGGTCACTTTAACAACTATCTTTAAAAGTCAAAGCAATAATAAAACACAGAAGAAACATTAGGTGCTATCAAATACACACACACACACAAACACATGATTAGGACATGAAATTGGAAAGAGGATTATAAGGGAAAGAAATAGGTCTAATGGGGAGGTATAATGGAATATACATATTATGAAAATATAGGGAGAACTACTTGGGGATTAAAAAGGAACCAGCAAGAGGGGGAAAACAGACATGAGAGCATCAGCGGTTAGAGGAGAGTAAAAACAAAATGTAATTTGATATATGCATTACAACATCACAATGAAAGCCATTTCTTTGCATGCTAATAAAAAATAGTTTCCAGTTTATTTTATTTCACCTGTATGCATGCTATGCCTAAATGTATGGATATGCAATACATGTATGCCTGATAACATGAGAGGTCAGAAGAGGCATCAAAAGCCCTGGAACTGGAGTTAAAGATGATTATGAGTCACCATGTGGGTTCTGTGAACAGATCCTGGTCCTGACTGCTGAGCTATTTCTTTAGCCAACTTCCCCTATTTAATTAATTTTAAAAAATGAAAGCAGTAATGTAAAAGGTAAGAAAGTTAAAAGGGGGCAAAGATTAAGTAAAATATTGTCCTTCTATGAATCAAAAAGCAAAGTAAGCCTAAATTCTAAAAATGTGTGAAATTGATCTTCTGTATGAAAATATGAATAGTAATATAATTTAAGTGACATTTTGTATGCTGACATAATAAATACCAACTACCTTTTTAAAAGCAAATCAGACTGTTTCAGAAAAAAAAAAAAAAAAAAACACAGCGAGGAGGCCTTTACAGTGACTTGGTTAAGAAAGGTTGTTTCTTCACACTAATGTGATAGTAATGAGGGCTGAGAGGAACAAGTGGGTCCATGAGATAGAATCAGTGAGTCTTGGGATACGCTGGATATGAAGGGGACTGGGAGATAGGAGCCATAATTTCTGGCTTATAAAAATAGATGACACTGCCAGCTCTTCACTGAGATAAAGAAGGTGGGGGACAGGTTGAAGGATAGGAGAAAGGAGAGATGATGAATTTGGTTTGGAAACATCTTGAATTTAAGACAATGTTAGGTGTAAAATAGGCTGTTTCATATCAGGTCTGAAACACAGAGGAGTCTGGAAGCTTGGGGCATAAAAATAAGATGTTTAGTTTTAAAATACATGCATGCCTTCAACCCAGAATTAATGAAAACTCACTTAGAAATTGATCATAGTAATTCTACTTAGAAATTAATCTTAATAGTACAGGATGTGTGTGCAAGTGCATGTGCGATTGTGTGTGCATGTGTGTAAACCTAAAACCATCTGTTTAAATCCATAACTTCCATATTTTGACATGGACTTGAATTTAGGGAAAGACTGATCAGTACATGTTACGAACAACAAAGCCACCATAAAAGTTAAAAGGAAAGTTCTAGGAAGTTGCAAACATCTCAAAACCCCAGTCGTAGCCGGGCGTGGTGGTGCACGCCTTTAATCCCAGCACTTGGGAGGCAGAGGCAGGTGGATCTCTGAGTTCGAGGCCAGCCTGGTCTACAGAGTGAGTTCTAGGACAGCCAGGGCTATACAGAGAAACCCTGTCTCAAAAAACAAACAAACAAACAAACAAACAACCAGTCATCTACATCTCTCTCCATCCTTCCTTCTCTCCATCTGTCTCCTTTCCCCTCCTCTCTTGCCTCCCTCCGTTCTCTGGTCACCATCATGTGAGTTTTTCCCTGCCATGTTCTCTCTAACATGATAAGCTGAAGCCTCTGAAGGAATGAGCCAAAAATAAATGTTTCCTCCATCAAATTGGGTTATTTGGGCATTTTTCAGTAACAAAAGTCTGCCTCACACAGAAGAGAGTCATAAGACTAGATATGTGAAGAGTATAGGGCTTCCTTGCCCTCCCCAGCTGATCCACCATCTGGGAACACTCCATTTGACCAGCTATTGGAAAGCTCACTAAAGCCTGACATTGTTTTTAATAATGGATTCACTTAATATTTATAATTGATTACAAATAGACCCTTGTTATCAATTCAAATTTCATCTCCTCCCCTGTCCTTCCAATTGGAAAATGTGGCTTAATGTTCTATCTTGGTTCTATAGAACCAAGGATGAGTAAGCAAGCCTCATCCTTGAGCCACAGAGAAGACCTCAGCCACATGTCATCTAGACAATGTACAATAGATACTTATAACACTCTGAGAATTCCAAAGCTTCAGACCAAAATAGGTTCTACATTATTGAAGCTCAAAAATGTCTTAAAGATGTTGATGATATATAGTGATTCAAAGGGAGTGGAACACCTGTCATTCTCCTACACATTCTGGGTGGCTACACATGCCTTCACTTCAAGGAAAATTCGGTAATATGTATTAGACCTACAAATCTATAATACAAAAATGATGGCTAAATGTAGGTAAATGGATATATTTAAATGTTCAATTTTTTAAAGGTTTCTATTAATAAACTATTTTAGAAGAGCCTAAGATGAATTCATTGCCACCTGGTTACATGAAAAAGTATACTTTTATAAGGTATAGTCAGTGTCTTAGTTAGGGTTTTATTTCTGTGAAGAGACACCATGATCACAGCAAGGAAAATAGTTAGCAATTCTGAGATTTAGTCCATTAACGTCATGGCAGGAAGCATGGTAACATGCATATAGACCTGGGGGCTAGAGAAGTAGCTGAGAGTTCTATATCTTAACTATGAAGCATCAGGAAAGAGACACTCAAGCTTCCAAAATCTCAAAGCCCACCCACAGTGACACACTTCTCCAACAAGGCCACAACTATTCCAATAAAGCCACTCCTCTTAATAATGCCACTCCCTACGAGCCTATGGGGCCATTTTCCTTCAAACCATCACATTTAGAAACATAATTTTTGCTTGGGATCCTAGTCAGGGTTCCTACTAATGTAAAAAAAAAAAAAAAACACCATGACCATAAACAATTCGGGGAGGAAAGGGTTCATTCTAACTTACAGCTCTCACGTCACACTCCATCACTGAGGGACATGAGGGCAGGAACTCAGAGTAGTAACCTAGAGGCAGAAACTGATGCAGAGGCCACAGAGGGGTGCTGCTTACCAGCTTGCCCTCCCACACCTCGTGGCTTTCTCAGGCTGATTCCTTATACCATACTGAGCTACCTGCCCATGGATAGCACCAACTCCCATGGTCTGGGCCATCTCACATCAATCATCAGTCAAGAGAATATACCATGGGCTTGCCCACCAACCAGTCTAGTGGGATCATTTTCTCAATTGCAGTTTCTTCTCAAACGACTCTAGCTTGTTTTAAGTTGACATAAAACTAGACAGTATACCTGGTATAAATCTTCCACACCAAAAATGAATTGTGTTCATTCAATATAATTCTCCAATTACTTTAAAGGAAATTAGATAGAGCTATGTGTACTACCATGTAAAACTATCAGTGTTTGACTTCTCAGTTGATGTTTTGTTGGTTGGTTGGTTAGTTAAGTTGGGTATCATTTAGTTTTTAAACAGGGCATCACCATATAGCCCTGGTTGGCCTGCATCTTGACCATGCTGGCCTAAAATGTGTGATGATACATTTGCCTCTGACAAACAAGATCTAGAATTCTATAAATCAGCAGTTATACCTTGTTGCTTTATTGCTCAATATAAGTTGTTGAATAATATACCTAATGTGATCCCTTATTTTGAAACAAGAAAAATCTGGAAGAACAGACAGCATTAACTTTCTTCCCAGAACACAGGGAAACAAGAAACTATTACTTTCCAATTTAAATAATTTTATGTAAGTTGAATATTAACAAAAATAATGTATAACTTATAACCAGAAAAAACTGGTTAACATTTCAAAATTTGGACACCTTATTAAATATTGAATGATTTGTAAAATGATGTGATATATTTTTTGATTCATATTCACAATCCATTTCTGAATAAAATAGTGGTATTCAAATATCATAAGCATAGGCTAGAACTAAGAAAACATATGCTAAGTAATATATTTTGGTGTGGTAACTTTTAAATTATTTTGAAATTAAAATGTAATTTGCAGTTTCCTTCCTGCAACTTTTCCCATGTACCTCTACTTGCTCTCTCTCAAATTCATGGCCTCTGTTTCTTTAGTTTCTGTTTTATACACACACAAACACACACACACACACACACACACACACACACACACACACACACACACACTCATACAGCATACAACTGCTCCTAAATATATAAATGAAACCTGCTTTGTCCATATAATGTTATTTGTATGTCTATGATTTCAGGGCTGATCATTTGGCATTGGATAACCAATTAGAATGCTCTTCCCTGGGGAAAGCTGTTTGTACTACAACCTTCTTTGGCTGCCTGTAGGTCTTTGTCTACAGTTGAACCCCCATGAGATTCCCCCCTTCCATATTTGCAAGTTTCTTGGTGTTACCCTTGTTCGGGTCTTGTTTAGGAAGCCTTATTGCTGAGGCTTCATGAATGTCATTTCTTTCACTTTTCGAAGAGACACAAGCTCCCAGCAAATTTTGTCACTTTTAAAGAGTGTACAGTGTGTCTATAGAGAAAATTCTCCAAATATACACACTATAAGCTAGAAAGGGAAAATAAATCTGCTGGCTTGACAATTAAGGGGAATTCAGGAAATTTTCTTTAAAGTTATAAAATTCTACAATACTTGAGTTTCACAAAGACTTTGACCTGGCATGACACTTCACACCAGTAACCCAGTACTTACTAGCATGAGACAGGAGGAGTGTAACAAATTCAAGGACAGCCTGGTATACAGTTTAAGACCTTGTCTTCAAAATATACTCTATAGCTGTAGAATTCTAAGTAATTTCTATCTTCATATTTTTTCTAACTCATATCATTTTTCAACAATCAAGAATAACATAGAAAAAACAAGCAAGCAAATAAAATATTAAACCATCAACAGAGTTTTCCTTTAGGTGAGAATAGAAGGTTCCATATAATTGAGACAGTGCCTTGCCCACTCTGGGCAAACTTTGGCACTTGTTTCCAATACAACTTCCTTTTGTTTTAGAAATGGACTGATGAGAAGAATTTAGGAAGAAGCAAACAAACAAACACAAAAACAAAAACAAACAAAAAAAAAACTTGACTAGCTGACAAGAGACCTAGCTGACTTGAATGGGAAAAATTCTGTACATATCAACTGGTGCCAGTGTGATTTCTGTGCCACAGACACAATTCTGGAAAGTTCTGTCTGCAAGTTAGAGCAGTAACTACTCCTGACTTCTTTCCTTTTCCTTCCCATCTCCCATCCCTGCATGCCTATTCTATGATATTCAAGCTGTCATTCTCACTATGGATACTAAGTAAATGTTCCAAGCAAATTTGTAAATGTTTCTTGATGTATACCTATCATTAGCTCAAGAAAAAAAAAACACAGAAATAAAAGATATTTTCTAAATGAGCAATGAATGAGTATGTACATAGCCATTTAAATTTTCTTCAGCTATGTGTAGACACCAAGAGGGAAAAACAAAAACATTGCTCAGTTAATTGACAGGAAACAAAAATAAAACAATGAAAAGCACCTAGTTCTGTCAGGCATGCAGTGAGTGCTTTGCTTAAAGTATTAGCCTAAATGCATCCTTGTGTATAAACAGTCAATTTTTCAGTCAGCTAGTTAAATCATGGCATAGAGAATAATAGACCTATAACAACCAAAAGGAGGAGAACTGCCCTTGTCTACATTAGACAGAAGTGTCAGTACTATTTCTGTAATTTACAGTGCATTGTCTAACGGACTTGGCTGGAAAAACATTCACGTCCACGTCCTGTGGGACTAAGTTGATTTTTCTATTCTCTTTAAGACATGCGTGGGAATAGGATGTCTGCATTGTGTTTGGATATTGGAATATTAAGGTCTTGTACAAAGATCAGTGGTAGTCAGTAAAACAAAGTATGAGAACAAAAGTCAGGTGGCACTACCAGGACCGTGAGTCCTTGATAATGTCACGATTACATTACTGTGGAAAGCATTTCATCTGGAAATTTGTTTCTGTAATTCATTTTATTACATGCTATCCACGAAGCTTCTTCTTATAATTAAAAGGCATATATCTAGTGTTTAAGAGAATAAGACGAGCTACAGCACCTTGCAAAAAATAAATTGCATCTATAAAAAAATGTCGATAGAAAAAGTATTCCCAAGACTCAGGCACGGTAATGCATCTGAAGCAGCACTTGTTGGCCATGTTAATGACTAGGTAACCATGACAATCATTAGATCTCTAAAATCAACCCACACTTCATTTCTAGGGTATGCTGCCTCTTAGTGTGCATGCCTAAGGAGCCTCTCCTGATTGGCTCTGGCCAATAGAATTGGATAAACATCTGAGAAGAGACAGAAAGGTAAGTAGCCCCTCTAAAATTCAGGAATACGAACAGCTCTTTGAGCCTAACAAATACAAAATAACAGGATAACAGACTCCGAGCTCCCTTCACCCCCCTCCCAACAACATAGACACATACTGAGCACAAAAGTCTTCCTTTTTTTCATACCATGTGATAAACATTTGTCAGTACCTTCCAACACTGTGAGGGTTAGCCTGCAAGAAAGATGCTTTCTTCTCAATTCTGTTTAGATTCTTTTATGTCCTGCTACCGGAGTGCATAGTATCTTCAGCAATCGGGTTTTGTAATCCTGGTCTGACGAGTAACCAAGAGCTGCAATTGTTTTGGGAGCTCCAGGATCCTGACTAAAGAACTTGCAGGGTAGTAGCCTACCTCTAGCATCAGGATTTTCATTTAGTAACCTATGTGTTGTTTAGTGAGTAGCTTTATTCACCCTCTGTCTTAGTCAGGGTTTCTATTCCTGCACAAACATCATGACCAAGAAGCAAGTTGGGGAGGAAAGGGTTTATTCAGCCTACACTTCCATACTGCTGTTCATCACCAAGGGAAGTCAGGACTGGAACTCAAGCAAGTCAGAAAGCAGGAGCTGATGCAGATGCCATTGAGGGATGTTCTTTACTGGCTTGCTTCCCCTGGCTTTCTCAGCCTGCTCTCTTATAGAACCAAGACTACTAGCCCAGAGGTGGCACCACACACAAGAAGACCTCCCCCCTTGATCACTAATTGAGAAAATGCCTTATAGCTGTATCTCGTGGAGGCATTTCCTTAACTGAAGCTCCTTTCTCTGTGATAACTCCAGCCTGTGTCAAGTTGACACGAAACCAGACAGTACACCCTCACAATGTTCAAACTCATAACACTTAGGCAATTATTACAAACAATATAAAGTCAACGATGTTCTTGGATACCAATAAAAGCAGTAATAAAAAAAAAAAAAAAACACCAGATCACAGTGCAATGTGTGTCTAGAGACACAGAGCTAAACTCATTCCTTGCAAGAACTTATTCCATCATCTTATAACAAACATTTTAAAGGAGAGAAACACACAAAATTTGGAACTTAAATTATCTGAAAGCTGAACAAATATTGGATAATGTCTTAATCCACTTGGGCTTCTATAATAAAGTACTTTAATGAGTAATTAAAACCAGAAATTAGTTGCTCATGGAAGTGAAGGCTGAAAGTCTAAGGCACTGGCACATTCAGTGCATGGTGAGGGCTTACTTTCATAGATGGTACTTTCTGTGTCCTTATATCTCAGAAGGGCAAGCAAGCTTCCTTGGGCCTCTTTAACAAAGCCACTAATTCCACAGTCATGACCAAGAGAAAGAATCTGGCTTGGGCAGTGAATGGACTATTGGTGTCCTTCCTATAAATGAAAGTTCTTGGAGGAAGAAGAAGAGGAGGAAGAGTTTAAGTTGAGCAAAGCTGAGCTGTCAGGACTGGAATGTCCTGATAGAATTCCACTGTGATTGTTGACCTTTTGGATCTGGAATTAGACTTTGAGGTATGTGCTTTGAAATTCAGAGATGGATGTCAGCTTCCAAGCCCTCAGGGATGGATCAGCTAGCTGGCAAATGACCAGACCTTGCAATTATCAATAGTCTTACTCAGCTGTGGACCTTGTATCACCAGATGTACCCACTAGTGCAATAGTGACAAATACGTTATGGGGGTGAACAACCTCTTTCTGGTAGGATTTAAGACCACCACCACCACAACATACGTAGGAGAGAATTCACTTCTGGTACTGTATCACAGGTTGAAAGCCCAAAGCTAGGGAGGGGGGAAAGATACTGCTATCGTTTTGCTACATGATGTGCTTGATGAGTTTCCTTCTAAATATTTGTGCTTGTACCAAGAAGATTAGTGTCGCTGTCAGCTTTGGTCAGAGAACCTTATTTTTGCAGTGTGTGTGGAAGTTAACTATGGAGACTAATGGCTAGTTAATGTGCTGAGAATAAGTGACCACTGAATGTTCGTTCACAAATGGGATATCTGTATCACCCCTCCAAGGCTTAGAGAACATTTCAAAAGAGAGAAAAATGAATATAATGTATGGAAAAAGAGTCAAGTGTTGTAGTACATTATCTCTAGACATGGCAGATGTTATACCTTGACGTCATAGCAGTTGTGAATACATACAGAAGATCTACACTAAATTATCAGGTCCAGAAACATCCTGTAATGGAGAGGGAGGGAGCTCATGAGGTCCCACTTCTCTCTGAAGCTATATGGCCAGTTAATAGTGAATAGTGGAGAGAATTGCCTATGCTTCTTTGAATAGCCCCTTACCCATGCTCTTCTAAGCAGCCCTAATGAAACTTGTTAGATCACAGAAAGGAAGACATGAAAGCAGAAGGGACAGAAATTAGTTTCAAAGAGTACAGTACTCAATAGAACAGGGGTGGGGCACAATGGATGGTAAATATGATCAAAACACACGTCCATGAAAATGTCATAATGAAACCCATGTTAATGAATACATGCTGATGAAATATTCAAAATAACTGTGCGTTTGAGGTTTCTAATCAGACTATACAGGAAAAGTTCTGTTTCTGCTACAAGTCACTTAAACTCTATGAATTTTCTTTGTGTGAAGATTTAGGATAACAAGAGGACTCTCTAACACAGTAGCTATGAGTTATGAATATGATTATTGCAATGCACTAGCAGGAGTGCCTAGAAAATTGTAACTGCTAAGAAACTTTATCTAAACTTATCCTGGATGCTTCTCTCTCTTGCAGGTACAAGAATAGCGAGGACATCTAGCTTCATTACATTGAGAATGTGGAACCATTATGTCTCTTCCATTGTGTCCTTTCCAACAGGCTCTCCTTTCAGCTTTCTATCTCCTTACAAATGAAGAGCTAATTATATCCAAAGATTACTGATTGTTAAATGTATTAAAAGGTTAGTACTGCTTCAGAGATCACAGAAGAAGTAAAGGCCAATGCTCAATTGAGAAAGCACTATTTGAGAACTAATTGTTCCTATGATTTTGGACATTATGAATCCAGCATCTCGCCTAGTATATAAATGATAGAAATTCAGTCTTCAAATAAGACTGCTTATATAATATATTTTGGCTTACTTTGTTGAACTGGAGTAACAATTACAGCAAAGTCTAATAATAAAGTCAAAGTACTTAAAATCTCTCCCTCCTACCATGTTATTAGCTGACATTTTAAGGTGGGATGATTTTGAATGATCAGCCAACTGCATAATAGATTTCCGTTGTTCTTTTCGTTCCCTGCTAGGTGAGGTAGAATAATCCCATTCTTAAGTAGCTTCATATGGGCAGTCAACCCACAGGAGAGGGTTGCAAAATGTATGCTTTAAAGGAGAGGCACTGGAAGCATGGGTGTTTAAGTCATTCTTATTCTGTGTCTCAGTGTCTCAGGCTGTTAGGATTCTTTGGAAACCTGAAAGCCATGTTTTTTTTTTAATACATCTTAATTAATCAACCATATTGTTTCTGTCAAGTTTATAAATGTTTCAAGGCCCATATTTATAAAAAAGAAGAAGAAGAAGAAGAAGCTCAAGATTAAGGAGGAGAGAAACAGAGTGGAAGAAAATGAGAGACAGATCAGGCAAGAGAAGGAAGAAGGCAATAGAGTTAAGTCAATGCAGAATACTTCATCCTCAAAAGTGGGTCTCTGCCTTGTTGATACCTAATAAATTTCCCAAATTGCTCGCCAAAATTTATGGACTTAAATATGTTAAAGGTTTTCTTTGCTTTAGTAGATTCTTTAGGTAAAAATGTTCTTGGAGAACAGTTTGGAGCTGATGGGCCTGGTGTGGCTGCCTATTGTGTGGATTTTGAACTGGAAAAGGTCTCACAAGCATGGTCCTTGTCCAAGAAAGACTGCTAGTCTGTATTCCCAGGGGCATCCATAAGGACCCAAATCTTCACTCTAATAGGTACCTATGGAACAGAAAAGGCTGGAACCAGCTGAGATGCTGAAGCAATCACAGCTTCTCTCCCTCTGCAATCTTTATCCTCCCTCTTTAAGTACTGCTCCAGTCCTGGCCCTGCCCTTACTACTTTATTCATCCACAGTCCTCAAGAAAGGCCATCAGAGATGAATTGCAGGTCCTACTGGAGCCTTACCTCAGAGCTTCACTCCAATTTAGGAGCAAGCATGAAGTGAGAGCTTTGCAACGGAAGGAAATAACTTTGATTGAGCCCCAGCTTGATGTCAGTTCATCACCTCAGGACACATTATTGTTCCTTAGCCTGCAAGAAAATTACTTCTTTTTAAAATAATCAAGCAACAGAACCCTAGTGGGTATCTCAGGAAAGGCAGTAATAAATAATAAGGCAAAAGCCTCTTTGCTCCTGTCTCCAGCTGAGTTTTAGTCACAGGACAGCTTTGTGGTGGTGTTGTTCTTTGCACAAATTAATTGTATAACTGATGGATTATTGAACTGGCTTACTGCTAGTGGTTATCTACTATTTTTCTCCTCTTCTCCCTTTTCCTTTTTTCCTCCTCTTTTTGGTTGGTGTGTGTTTGTGAGTGCTTTGTTGCTTTGTCTTTTTCTTTTAAATGAAGTATGACCATGTAGCTCTGCCTTGAACTCGCCATAACCATGCAACCTCTTCTCCCAAGTGCTGGGATTGGTCATATACCACTAGCTCACCAAGTGTTAATTCATATCAATCAATAAATGTATGGTTCACTTTCTGCCATCTAATACTTAAGCTTCTTATTTCTTTCTCATGTTTAGATGCAGTAAACACTACCTTTGGAAATCACTTATTCCATTCTTGTGTTTGATTGCATTAAACACTAGCTTTGAGAACACTTTTAAATAGCACTATTGCCTTGTTTCTGAATTTGATGAAAATTTATCCACTGTATTTCCCCAGTCATGACTCTGGCTGTTCATTTAAAATATATCTATCAGTAGTATAAAGACTTTTAAAAATCAAAATTGGACAATAAATAGTATTAATGTTTCTTTTTGGTATCTATAAGGGTGATCACACATATTTCTCACTCTTGTTTTGACTAATTGCAATAGATTTCTTGATACTGTAAGGTTTACATTACTAACATTAAACCCAAAATTTATGAATTTTATTCAATTTTTTATGCAATATATTCTGATCATACTTTTTTTTCTTCCCCCTAGTCCTTCCAGAACTCCCCCCACTCACCTAACTCCACAACCTTTCTCTTTCTCTTTAGAAAACCATCAGGCAAACGACAACAAAACAGAAATTTAAAAACAGAAGAAATACACACACACATACACATACTATACAAACACAAAACAAGAAACCATTATATACAATGAATAGGCCACTAAAATAACAATTCCCCAAAAAATCAATATGCGACAACATGTCTACAAAAGCACCACTGAGTTCATTTTGTGTTGGCCATCTATTGCTGGGTGTGGGGCTTATTCTTAAATGCAGTTATAGGCCCAGTGAGATTTCCTTGGAGAAAACTAAGCTTTCCTTTGCAAGCAGGTATCAATTGTAGATCGCTCCTTGGTTAGGGATAGGATGAAGCGTCTATTTCTTTTCTCATCACTGGGATTCCATCTGACTTAGATCCATGAATCCCCTGTGCATACTGCTACAGTCTCTGTGAGTTCATATGTATAGTTGTCTTCTGTCTGAAAGGCACTGTTTCCTTGGTGTCTGTCATTCTCCCTGGCTCTTACAATCTTTCTGCTGCTTCTTCCACATAGATCCCTGAGCCCTGGACAGGTGTTAATGAAGACATGCCATTTAGGACAGAGTATTACAAAATCTCTCACACAGTGCATGTGTTTTGATACTCTGTGTTAGTTACCATCTAGTCTAAGCATTAGCTTCCCTGGTGATGGCTGAGTGAGTCACTGATCTATGGCTATAGTGCAGAATGCTATTAGGAGTCGTTTATATTGCTATGTTCCCTTAACAGAACAATAGTGTTTGGTTTTCTCCTAGATCTGTGGCCCATCCAATCTCAGGTTTTTGGCCACCTGAACAGTGTCACAGATAGATCCCATCTCGTGGAGTAGGCCATAAATCCAACCAACATTGGTTGGTTACTCCCATAAGCTCTTTTTCATGTCAACATTGTAGATTGAAGGATTTATAGCTGGGTTTCTCATTTGGTAGCATGCAGAGTACCCTCCAGTACCCTGAACATTTGTCAGTAGAGGTGAAGACTCTGGGTATGCAGTTGCTCAGTTTCTCTGTTGTAGGTTTTGTCTTCAGCATCAGTTTGTGGAGACCCTTGACAATAGTCTGAGTTGTTTGGAGTTTCCATGGGACCACTTTTGCCAACAACACATAGATGTAACCAATTCCTGGCACTAGAAACTTCATTTTGTGGCAAAAGATATCTAGTTGGAGCTTTGTATCCCTCGTTATTTTGTAATTCCACTTAGATTTCTTTCATATACGTATAGATTTTAAGAAGCTTCTACTGTAGTAGGTTTCCATACAACCCATCAAATGGTCCTCCCATATATTCCCTTCATTACCCTCCTCTTGCTTCCACCTCTCTTTTTTGATTGTTCCACAGTCTCCTCTTACCCCATCCATTCATAACTATCCATTCTGTTTCCCCTTAGTTTCTTACTCTACACCTAACTTCTGTTGTTATATGGATTATAGACTGCTTATTGAAGACTTAACAGCTAATATCCACATATAAGCAAACACATACCATATTTGTTGTTTGGGGTTTGGGGTTACCTCACTTGGAATGTTTTTTTTTTTTCTTGCTCCATCCATTTACATGCAGATTTTGTGACTTCATTTTTAGACAGCTCAGTTATATTTTATTGTATAAATGTACCACATTTTCTTTATCAATTCATCCTCTGATGGACATCTAGACTTTTTCTACAATCTGGCCATTGTGAATAGAGAAGCAATGAACATGGTTGAGCAAGTTTCACTGAGGTAGGATGTAGCATCCTTTGGGTGTGTGCCCAGAAGAGGTATAGCTGTATATTGAAGTAGAGGTAGATCCCACACACACACACAGTTTCTTTAAAAACTAACACACTAATTTCCATAGTGGTTGCACAAGTTTGCACTCTCACCAGCAACGATCAAGTAAGTATTCCTCTTACTCCATATTCTTGCTAGTATGAGCTCTCATTTGTATTATTGATCTTGGCAATTCTGAGTGATATAAGATGAGATTTTAAAGTAAGTTTCAATTTGAATTTTCCTGCTGGCTGAGGATATTGAACATTTATTTTAGTGTTTCTCAGCCATTTATGTTTCCTCTATTGAGACTTCTCTGTTTAGATCTATATCTCATTTTTAATTGGGTTATTTTTTATTGATGTCCAGTATTTTTAGTTCATTATATATTTTGGATATTAGCCTTGTATTAGTTGTGTAGTTGACAAAAATCTTCTTATTCTGTAGCTGCTTTGTCCGACTGATGGTTTATAATTTATAATTTTATAATTTTAAGAACAGTATTAAATTCTGTTTGGTAATATTTTGTGTCCAATATTGAGAAATTTGTTGGGAAAGCATATTTATAACCTCTATAATTATTAGTTGCTTTATAAAAACAATTTGGAATCTATTTTATTATGCTCTGAAATATTTTTAAACAAAATAAGAGAACTATGTGTTTTACAACCATTTAGAGTTTTTAGCCTGGAAAGTGACATGATAAAAAGACTACTTCTAGTAATGACATGCAGAAGACACAGACTAAACAGGAAAATAATATGAGGTTTATTGAGATATGTGTGGGATGACAAGGACTTGAAAAAAGGAATTCTGGGGTTGAGGGAGTGATTATGGAAGGAAAGATGCTTTGATAAATGCAGAGAGAGAACTTGGTAGCCAATAGAGTTTCCAAATATAACAGGGATACTAAATATTACATAGGATATATTTATACTAAAGAGTATTTGTTGTTTACCTGAAATTCAAATTTAAATCTGTATCTTAGATCTTTACTTTCTAAGTTTGGCAGCCATAAATGAGTGATAAAAGGAAGACTCCATGACTTAGTAAACAGCACTTGGGACAACTCTAGTAGCTGGGTAGCTGAGGGGGGAGTATTATTTTGAATAATGAGGAAAAGCATCAATGGTGGAAGAACATTTAGTGTTCATTAATATTTTTTTAAGGTTAGATGTTTATGTCTGTTTTCTTTTATGACATACACAATAGTAAGATTTTCTGTGAGATCACTGAATTGTGTGTGTGTGTGTGTGTGTGTGTGTGTGTGTGTGTGTGTGTTTCAAAGATTTATTTATTATAGTGTTCTCCCTGCATATATACTTTCAGGTCAGAAGAAGGCACCAGGTATCATTATAGATAGCTATGAGCCACCATGTGGTTGCTGGGAATTGAACTCAGAACCTCTGGAAGAGCATCCAGTGCTCTTAATCTCTGAGCCATCTCGCCAGCCCGTGTCTTTTTTTCAGAGATAGAAATTCACCTTCTTTTGTTTCTTTCTTCTTGATCTGATCACTGGGATAACAAATAGATGATAGTAGAGTAAGATGCATAAAATTATTTAGAGAACTTGAAATTTTTTTCTAATTTATATGGATGATGTCAAAGAATGATTTCTTTATAGAAGCAATGTACTTTTTAAAATGCTAAGAATTTAAGGTATGTTTTGAGTTAGAGGTTATGTCAATAGTTCATTTTAAAAAAAATAATCCACATTGTATTGAAAGGAGAAAACATAAAGTCCTTGATATGGTATACCTATAGAATTCCAAAGGAAAAATATGTGTGTTAGTTAAAAAAAAAAGTTTATGCTTTTAGAGAGTATCATCTATTAGGAAAGTAAGAGGTATTTACATATAACTTCTAATTGATCTTTGACTTCTCTGAACTTCTTTGCTCTTTCTATAAATATATAAATATAGGCTTATGGAGACCAAATTAGATTTCTATTATTTAATCTGAGTATGATGAGTGTTTAGTGATAATTTTATGTTTACTTGAGTCATATAAAGCTTTAGAGCTGAATTTTCATGTTTTTTTATTATAATCTCAATTTTCCCTCTGAGCAGTTTTATAAAAAGTGAATTTTTGTGTCTTTTAAAATGCTGCAGCTACCTGCTCCATGTACGAAATCCACTTCCTAGCAGCAAACCAAATCCAGAGGCTCCCATTCTTTGATGTGAAGAAGGTAAAGCCCAGATTCATTCACCCTCTGCTTGGTGACTGCTTCTTTCCATCCAGCAGATCCCATGCCACAGCTCAGAGCTCATGGGACTTTCCTCTACGAATCTCTGAAGAGTCTAAGGAAGAAATAGCTAGAATTTTACATTGGCTTCCACATGTGAAGGATGTTAGAGGGGGAAAAAAAGTCCCTTTTTAACCATTCTGCACCTAAAAAGGAGAAAGCCATGGTGCTCCTATTATAAGATGGAGTGTTGTTTGATTGTGTTCTGAATATGCTTTCTAGAGCTGAGACTTAAATAAATAAATATAAATAAGTGCAACCACCAAATGAACATTCTAGCTGGTCTTACTCGGGTATAACCAATTGCTAGCTCTGTCCTTGCATTTTTACCAGATTGAAAGAAATATTAGTCTTATTTCTCTGGAGCTGTAGTGAAGCGACAATGTTGTTCTTTAAGAAGCATACAAATTTACAATGCAAGCTAGCCAAATACTTATTTAGTTATTGTGTTAAAATATTAGGAATTGCTTTCATAACTGGCTCCAAAGTCATACAAGGGAAAAAAAAACAAAAACAAAACTGTTATAGCTGTATAGATATATACTGTGGGATAGCTATGAACTTTTGAGCCTGAATCTTCAGGCTCAGGTCAGGACATCATATTAAACAGTCAAAGAGCAGAAAGACTGTAGATAGGTGCTTAGGAATGCCCAGACTTTTGCCAACTTGATGTCTGTCTTAGTCAGGGTTTCTATTCCTGCACAAACATCATGACCAAGAAGCAAGTTGGGGAGGAAAGGGTTTATTTGGCTTACACTTCCATACTGCTGTTCATCACCAAGGAAGTCAGGACTGGAACTCAAGCAGGTCAGAAGGCAGGAGCTGATGCAGAAGCCATGGAGGGATGTTCTTTGCTGGCTTGCTTCTTGGTCATGATGTTTGTGCAGGAATAGAAACCCTGACTAAGACAAATTGGTACCAGCGTAGTGGGGTATTCCTGTGACAACCTGACCATGTTTTGGGGAGGACTGTGGAAGGACTTTGGAACTTTGGGCCAGAAGATCCATTCTGTGTTAAGAGCTCTGTGGGATGTTGTGTAGGAGCTTGGAAGATAATGNTCTTCCAGTGTCCTTATATAGTCTCCAGCAGAAGGTGTAACCCAGATTAAAGGTGTGTGCCATCACACCTTTAATCCTAGGAGATCTTGAGCTCGGGGATCTCTGTCTTAATCTCACACCTTTAATCCTAGATAATCTTGAGCTCGGAGAACTCTCTGTCTTAATCTTCTGGAATCCATAGCCGGTATGCTATCAAGACTTCCATACCAAGATCCAGATCAGAGACTTCTATATCTAAGCCTCAGGTTAGGGTCACTGGTGAGCCTTCCAAATCTGGATTGTAGCTCATTCCAAATATAATCAAGTTGACAACCAGGGATAGCCACTACAATGTCCTTTATTATTATTATTATTATTATTATTATTATTATTATTATTATTAATCATTCCATTTATTTGCATCTCAAATGATTTCCCACTTCCTGGTTACCCCCTCGACCAACCCCCAATCCCATGTCCCCCCTCCCCTTTGCCTCTTTGAAGGTACTCCCCCACCCACCCACACTCTTCTGTTCCACCACTCCAGCATTCCTCTACTCTGGGGCATCAAACCTCCTCTGGACCAAGGGCCTCCATTTCCATTGTTGTACATCCTTTGCTACATATGTATCTGGAGCCATGGATTCCTTCAAGTACACTCTGTGGTTAGTAGCCTAGACTCTGGGAGAACTGGGTGGTCAGGACAGCCTATGTAGTTCTTCCAATGGGGTTGCAATCCCCCCCCCCTGCTTCTCCATTCCTTCCTCCAGCTCCCCCACCAGGTTCCCTGAGCTCAGTCTGATGGTTGGCTCCAAGCATCCACATCTGCATTGGTCAGTTGCTGGGAGAACCTCCCAAGGAACAGCCACACCAGGTTTCTCTCAGCAAGTGCCTCTTGGCAACAGCAACAGTGTTGGGTTTGGTATCTGCAAACATGGTGTATCCCCAGGTGTGGCAGTTCCCATTTGGTCCTTCCTTCAGTCTGTTCCATTTTTTGTCCCTGTTCTTCCTTTGGACAGGAACATTTCTGGGTTAAAAACTTTGATATGGGTGGGTGGCTTCATCCCTCAACCAGGGGCCATGCCTGTCTACTGGGGGTAGTCTCAAAAGGTTCTATCTCCCCCTTATCTGCTCATTTTGACTAAAGTTGTCCCCGTTGAGTCATGGGAGCCTCTCATTTCCCTGGTGTCTGGGACCCTCCAGTGTCTATCCCCAGTTCCTCATCCCCCTGCTACATATTTTTGTTCAATTTCCTGACCCTCTGTATTTCTCTCACATCTCCTCCAGTTCCTGAGAATGCCACCCTTATTTCCTCCCCCTCCTTTTTCCTTCCCAGGTTCCCCTCTCCCTGTACCTCCCACAATCATCATGTTCCCCTCTCAATGCAGGACTGAAGCATCCACACCCTGGTTTTCTTTCTTCTATGCTCCATCTGGTCTGTAGGTTGTATCATGGGCATTGTGAGCTTTTGGGCTAATATCCACTTATTAGTGGATATATACCATTTGTGTTCTTTTGTGTCTGGGTTACCTTCACTCAGGATGATATTTTCTAGTTCCATCCATTTGCCTAAGAATTTCATGAAGTCATTGTTTTTAGTAGATGAGTAGTACCCCATTGTGTAAATGTACCAAATTTTCTGTATATATTCCTCTATTGAAGGACATCTGGGTTCTTTCCAACTTCTGGCTATTATAAATATGGCTGCTATGAACATAGTGGAGCATGTATCCTTGTTATATGTTGGAGCAACTTCTGGATATATGTCCAGGAGTGGTATTGCTGGGTCCTCAGGTAGTACTATTTCCAATTATCTCAGGAACTGCCAGACTGATTTCCAGAGGAGTTTTACTAGCTTGCAATCCCATCAACAATGGAGGAGTGTACCTCTTTCTCCACATCTTCATCAATATCTGCTGTCACATGAGTTTTTTATATTAGCCATTATGTTGGGTGTTAAGTGGACTCTCAGAGTCATTTTGATTTGCATTTCCCTAATGACTAAGGATGTTGAACATTTCTTTAGTTGCTTCTCAGCCATTCAAGATTCCTTGATTGAGAATTCTCTATTTAGCTCTGTACTCCACATTTTAATAGGGTTATTTGGTTCTCCGGAGTCTACCTTCTTGAGTTCTTTGTATATTTTGGCAACTAGCCTTCTATTGGAGATATGATTGGTAAATATCTTTTCCCAATCTGTGGGTTGCCGTTTTGCCCTATTGACAGTGTCCTTTGCCTTACACAAGCTTTGCAATTTTATGAGGTCCCATTTGTCAATTCTTGATCTTACAGTGTAAGCCATTGGTGTTCTGTTCAGGAAGTTTTCCCCTATGCCCAAGAATTCGAGGTTCTTCCCCACTTTCTCTTCTATTACATTCAGCGTATTGGCTTTTATGTGGATGTCCTTGATCCATTGAACTTGAGCTTTGTTTGAGGAGAGAAGAATGGATCGATTTGCTTGTTGTCCTCTTAATCTCTACAAACAACATTTGCACAGAATCCCATCCAAAAGTCACTATTATGTATGACAGACTACTATTATTACCAATGCCAGCCATAGCTATGTATGCCTTTAATCAAAGCACCTGGGAGGCAAAGGCAGGCAGATCTCTGATTTACATAGGAAATTCTAGACCAGCCAGGGAAACATAGTGATATCCTGTCTCAAAAAGCAAAAACAAAACCAATTATATTAGTAATTACATTATACCCCCCCAAAAAAAAGCAAGCTCACAGACAGATATAAGAAGCATAAGCCTTTTACAGATTTATGTGTGTGAACATTATTTTTCTCTTAAGAATCTAGTAGGCAAATCAGGCATGATAGTACATACTTGTAACCCTGGCACTTTGATGGCTGGTGTGGAAACACTGAGATCAGCTGGAGTGATATAAGGAGATCCTGTTCCAAAAACGAAAGGATACGAGAGGAAAGAAACTCTAGTGGACAAGAAATACGATATGATTGAAATTAAATTAACCTAATTTTTATTTTGAACCTACCATTTATACACAGTAGTAAAAATGAATTGATTCTTGCGCAGGTTATGTCCCTTCCCTTTAGTGGTATTGTATTTAGGCACCCGTGAAAAGCACTTTGTTGTCTTGGGTGCCTTTCAGCTCCACTATCTCTCTCAGCTGCTTCTTCTCCAGTCCAAGATTCAGGACTCTAAAGGTTGTCTAGGACCTCATCATCCTGGACACGACATACTTTCATTTCTTCCCTAGCTTCTGAGTTTTCCTTGTGTCCTCTCTTTCTTGGTCTGCTCCTCTTGGGAAAGGGAGGGGCTTTCTTTTTTGCTATCTTTTCTTTTTTGGGTACTAGGGAATTGAACCCCAAACCTTACATTGCTAGGTGAGTGCTCCACTACTGATCCCAACCTTATTCAGTGGCTTCTTAGAATAACTGTCTCAGGTGTTTTTAGAAAGACACACACACACACACACACACACACACACACCAAAACAAAACAGAGGCCCCTTGCTGCAAACTCTCATTGAGATGCATACAATCTTTTGAATGACTAAGAGGTGAAATAGTAAGGTACCAAGGAAAGCAACAAGAATATAAAGATTCATAACCGTGCATATATTATTAATAGAAGTGTGGAGGCATTTAATGAGCTAGTACAACCCTTGCATCAGGCCTAGGCAATTCTTCGCTCTGCCATCATAAGAGGGGGGAATTTTTCATGTAGGAAACCTCGAGTGCTCTCTTTCCCAAGCACCACAGCAATAGAAAGATAACTAGGACAAGTAGAGAGGCTGCAGAGTGGGACCGAGAGCCAGCTGAGCCCCAATCTCATGAATGTGTAAATGAAGCCCCTGAGCACCCTGTCAGGGGAATTTTCTCCAGTGGCAGCAACAGCAGCAGCCTCAGTGAAAGCAAGGACTCCCCTGGCGCAGCAGAGAAGGCCCATGATTGAGGTCTGAGTGAGTGCAAAAGGATGTAAATTAAAATGATGAAGAACGCAAGGAATTGGAGGTGCTATTCAGAGAGTCACTCAGTGGCCTCAGCCTAGCCTACAGTGAGTAGATGGCATGATGACCCACAGCTGCTTCCTGGGCCTGGATTTCCACTGGCAGATAAGGATCTCCAGCTCAGAGCTACTCATAAAATATTGTTGATTATTTCTGAAACTGGTAATAGACACAAAATTCATCTTGCTTTGCCAATACTTAATGCTTCCAGGTTTGCTGCTCTGGGTACCCATCTATGGGAAGGGCTAGTTGGTCCTATGTAGCATGAGTCCCTTCTCTATGTCACTACTCATAGAGACTGTTTATCTTCAGTCTTTACAAATGTTGAATTATTTGATATGCCACTCATGTATCTATGGAACTTAATGTCATATGCAACAGTCATTTTTCCCATACATTAATAAATAAATATAGAAATTGTTACACAAAAATAAAATCTTGAAGTTGCTCTTAAAAAAAAGAGAGAGAGAGAGACATTATCCACAGGTCCAGACTGAGAGAAGATGAAGGCAATATAAGGAGTGCTTTCCTGTCAGACAGTAGGTATCTTTGTTTAATGAGGAAAATTATAGATAGGAGAAAGTGTTGAGATTTAAGGAGATAGGCTAAAGTATTGTTCCTTTAAGAGCTGCGTTGGCTACTAGGACATAACATAAATTAAGGAAGACATTTGGTGAGCAAATTTCTAAATCAGCATATTATCCATTCATGCTACAAGTAGAAGGTCAACTCTCAACTCATGCTGCCTCAGAGAGGGCTTATCATAAGTATTCTATTAAGCTTGACTTCATCAGTTCTAATACAAAGAATCCTATATCTGCTATTGTCATACACATGATCAAGACAGGGGAGGACAAAGGACTGAATGGGATATTGCCTGGAAACACCACATAATTTAATGATTTCTAAAACCTTTACCTTTTGTTCTTTTGCTTTTGTTTTATTTTGTTTTGTGGAGTTCACAATGAGTCCTCTTGTACAGTGAATAGTTGTCTGACATTTTCATAAAGAATGTAAGCCCAAACTGTATGACCTTTAGATTCCCTTGTTATATCTAAGTCAACAGATACTTTCTATATAATCACTACATTCCAACTATACTTGCATGGGACTGTATGGGGAACACTTCAAAATGTTCTCTCCTACACTGAGGTATAAATTGCCATAATCAACATCTATTTCATTGATTTTTTTTTAAAAGGTTATCTGGCATCACACAGCTGGCAGAGAGCAGGGCAAGAAGTCCAGCTACAGAGTCCAGCCACTGACTCACTTCCTGTTTGATGTCATTAGGTGCTTAACTGTTAGAAGAGCTGAAACTAACACAAAAGCCTGAGGCGTGTTTGTTTAACAAAAAGTATACTAACTCCTGTAACTGGGAAGTAAAGTAACAACAAAGGAATATCTAGAGCAGGTGACTGGCCATTCAAAGCTCTCTATCCTCAAATACCGGCTACTAGGCTAGGGAGTAAAGTTAGAGGAGGTTTCTTCCGGCCAAGTTCACTGCCTGAAGCATTTCACAGTGGTAATCCACAAAGTAATATTCCACCTCAAGTTATAAACGAACAGGTACTGAGGATATATTGTGTAGCCAAGATGCTAAAAGGTTAGTCAGATCCCCTTTAAAAACAATATTTTTATTGACTCTGAGAATCTCAAATCAGTGTGCCTTGAACACATTTTTAAAATCCAATTTGCGTTGCCCAAGGACTCTTGGGAGTAGGGCCTGCCCTGGAGTTTTTTCTGCCTACCAAGAGTCATTAAAAAATAAACAACCTGACTATCTCGCCAGCAGCGACTAAATGCTGATAGACCCCCCCAGCTAGTGGTGGGATTTCTTGCCCATCTTCCCCCTCTCTATGATAAACCTTTGCCTGACCAGAGCTTGTGCATGCAGTCACAATTGCTGTGCACAACTGCCCTGCTGTGTTTGGAAAACCCTGTTTCCTTGATGTTCTCAGCATCAATCTTTTGAGCCCCTCTTCCACAAAGATCCCTGAACCTCAGAGAGGACACGTGTAATGTGTTTAAGTTAGTGCGACTTGGCTTGGTGTCACCAGGTGCTCTAAGATGTCTGAAGAGCTGAGTCACTCTGGACAGGAACCTCTGAATGGGGAAGGGAGGGCTGATAATGCTTCAAGGCAACACATTCAGTAAGTGATAATTAACCAGGATTTTATGCAATGTAACCACAGATTTTTGAACACAGATGCCTTACTTCTTTAAAATGCTTATGGAAAGGCATGGAGAACTCGAGTAAATAAATGGAAACACAGATAACTTCAGCAAAAAGTCAGAACCAAAGAAAGTGTAAAGAAGAGAAAGGAAAACAAGAAAAGGAAAGGTAGAAAGTGAAATTTTAAACTGTAAATGCCTGTATTGTTGACTTTTACCATCCAGGCTTGCTCTTGTAATTGAAAGCAATAGGAAAGTACAATTTGGATCAAGAGTCAATAATGCACTACAAACAACCAAGCAAACGCTCTTGCACTGGAGTAGAGCAGGGGAAAGGCAGAAGGAAGCATCCTGGGGCATCATTTTCTCAGGTTCACTTGGCTGCAGCGCTCCTTGTCTGCAGTTTTGGAGTTTTGCAGTTTGCCTTCCCTGTGCTACCCGATGCTCACTGTAAGTGAGAGAGCCTTTTCCAATAACCAGGAAGATGGGCCTCATTGAACACCTGAGCCCTGAGGCTCCTCAAAGGAACAACGAGTTTTGCCTTTTCCTCTAGGTCCTCTCACAGGGCATGAAATTACAGATAAAATGTCCTCAAGAGCCCTCAGAAAGTGCCACATTGGACGCTCCACTAATCAAAATATACCACATTTAGAAATAGCTGTGAAATCACAAGGAAACACACTTTTTAAGGACGTGGGAAAAAATCGAAGAAGACATTTCTGTGATAGAGACATAAGTGAAAATCATTAAAAATGAAAGTAGGATAACTCACACTAATTTATACAGGAAATTACAGAATTGATTCTGCCAGATCTTCAAAGAAGAATTACTACGAATTCTAGAAAGCAATTGAGGAGAAAAAACTGGTTTCATGAGGTTAGCTTTTTATCCTCATACCAAAATCCTACAAAAGACCAGACCAGAACAGGAATGGTGTTGGTGTTGAAGATTAGCATTTTCCTTGAATATAAACATGAAAATCATTATATATATATTTAAAATATAAAAAAAAACTATGCACCATGACACAGTCAAGCAACTGTACATATGAACTGGCATCAGTTGCAGTAGCATTCATAAGACCTGTGCAAGGCCATCCCAGACCAAATCCCAGCATGGAGAGTGCAATGAGCACATAGTCCCACCAGTAGCTGTAGTTGGTAGTTCTTAGCTGCTGGGAGAGGAAGGGTCAGCTTTCTCTCTAACAGTGGAGCCCTCAGTAGGTTCACTATGCTCTAATGGAAGACCACACACCCAAGAATAGTTTGGACTGAACAACTTGGTCTTAGAGGTTTTGTCTTTAAAGGACACAAAGTTTCAAAGGATAGGAGGGAGCGGTGGGTCTGGGAAGAGATCGGGTAGGACAGCTGAGAGCATCTGAAGATTTCCTTTTTGAAATCATGTTATTTGGTTTTACTCTTGGTCCCTGGGCTATCTAATCTCTAGCTCTGGCTCATGCAAGCAGTGCTGGGAATGGATTCCATCGCATGGAGTGGGCCTTAAGTCATATCAGTTATTTGCTACTCCTAAAAGCTTTGGCCCAGCACATCTTGCAGGCAGGAAGGCAACTGAAGATAAAGGGTTTGTGGCTGACTTGGTGTTTATCGTTCTCTTTAGGTAGCATGTGGAGTACCTTTCTGACCCAAAGATGGCTAGCATAGAGGGGTAAAGGTTCTATGGAGTGGGCACCAGTGTGACATCTCCTTGTTCCATGAGTTGTGTAGGTGTTGTCTTCAGCCTCACTTTCAGTTTGCAGAGAGTAACCTGTAGTCTTGGTAATTGCTTGGCTTGTTTGGGGGTTCCCCTGAGAGGCCCCCTTGGCCAAAAACTCAATTAGATATAACCCAATCCTGGTACCAGAAATTTTGTTTGGTGACATGATGAGAAATGGTCAGTTGGGATTCTGTCTCTATTATTTGGTGATTTCACTTACAGTGCCTTGATATATATTGTATATATTTTAGGAAATTTCTATTGTATTAGATTTCTGTACTACCCCACAAATGTTCCTTATTTTTAACTGTCTCTCCATATATTCCCTCCAGCAACCCCTTGTCCCTTACCCTGCCCTTCCTCCTTGAGCCTCCCATTCTTGTGTCCACATATATGCATAGCTATCTATTTTATTTCTGTTTCCTGGTGAAATCTATATGTTCTCTCTAGTCCCTTACTCTAAACCTACCCTTAATGCTTCTATGTATTTTAGCTTGGTTGTCTGTCACTGACTTCACACCTAATACCCACATGTAAACAAATATTCATCTTTCAGTGTCTGGGTTACCTCACTCAGGATAATCTTTTCTAGTTGCATCCATTTGCCTCCAAATTTCACGATGTCATTGTTTCTAACAGCTGAGTAATACTCTATTGTGTAAATGTACATTTTCTTTATCCATTCTTCTGTTGAGGGACATCTAGGCTGTTTCTAATTTCAGGTTATTATTAATAAAGCTGCTATGAACATGGCTGAGCAAGTGTCTTTGCAGTAGGATGAAGTATCCTTTCAGTCTATGCTCAAGAGTGATGTAGCTGGATCTTGAGGTCAATCAATTCCCATCTTCCTGAGGAACTGCCACATTGATTCTCATAGTGTCTAAATTGATTTGCACTTCCACCAGCAATGTGTGGTTGTTCCCCTTGCTCCACATCCTCACCAGCATGATCTGTCACTTGTTTGGCTGATCTTAGCCATTCTGAGAGATGTATGATAAAAATCTCAAACAAGGTTTGATTTGCATTTCCCTGATGGTTAAGGATGTTGAATGCTTCTTTGTTTCTCAGCCACTTGTGTTTCCTTTATTAAGAATTTTCTGTTCTGTAAATGTACCACATTTTCTGTATCCATTCCTCTGTTGAGGGACATCTGGGTTCTTTCCAGCTTCTGGCTATTATAAATAAGGCTGCTATGAACATAATGGAGCATGTAGTAATGGAAGTGGGTGGGTAGGGGAGCAGGACAGGGGGAGGTTATAGGGGACTTATGGGATAGCACTTGAAATGTAAATGAAGAAAATATCTAATAAAAATGTGGGAAAAAAGAATTTTCTGTTAAGATCTGTATCCCATTTTTTAAAAAAATATTGCAGTATTTAGTTTCTTGATATTTAGGGTTTTTTTAAGTTCTTTATGTATTTTAGATATTAGCCTTCTATCAGATGTGTAGTTATTTTTTTAAAAATCTTATCCTATTCTATAGGTTGCTGCTTTGTCCTATCGACAGTGTCCTTTACCTTGCAGAAGCTTTTCAATTTCATGGGATCCCATTTATCAATTGTTGATCTTAGTGCTTGTGCTAACAGTGTTCTGTTCAGAAAGCCTTTTCCCATGCCAGTGAGTTCAAGGCTATTCCCCATTTTTTTTCCATTAGATTCAGTACATCTGGTTTTGTATTGAGGTCTTTGATGCACTTGTAGTTGAGTTTGTGTGGGGTGATAAGTATGGATCTATTTAGATTCTTTTACAGGCAGACATCCAGTTTGACCAGCACCATTTCTTGAAGACGTTGCCTTTTTTCTAATATGTATTTCTTGCTTCTTTATAAAAAAAAAAAATTAAAAATGGTGTCCATAGGTGTGTGGATTTATTTCTAGGATTTCAATTAGATACCACTGATCAACTATTCTGGGATTTAAAAATTGTATTTCATTCTTTAACTCTTTTACAAATATGCTAATAAATGTATTTCAGAAAACATGTTGTGGGTGTAGATGTCCAGTAGACCACTTGTTTAAAATGTATGGGGCCCTAGGTTCAATCTTCAGCATCACAAAAGCTAAAACATGTTAAAAGAGAAGAGAAAAGGAAAAATACATGGTGATGTAAAACCTCTTCTTATTTTAAATAGCATGATTATCATAGATGATATAAATATGGG